>CM035428.1:66928724-67138724 GCA_020310875.1 Ceratopteris richardii
TCTAAGTTGAGAGGTAAGCCATCTATGGCTAAAAGCATTTGCTCAAAAGGGTTCTAGATTTGGAGAACCATGTCTTAGAAGTTGCAGGTGTCAAAATCAACTATACAGTTTCAGACATAGGTAGATTGGTTGAATCATTTCTCATAATCTACTTAATCTTTTGAAGTGTTTTAACTTGGAGGAGGTGCGCAATATCTAGACAAAACATTCTACAAAGTTTTATCAAAAACTTTACACGAATCATCAGTCAATGAGTGATTAACGTGCAGCGGACTTTTCTGAGAAATGACTTTCTTCACAGTTAGCTAATTTCTTGATAATTTGGTGCTTGTCTTCCAAAATTGGTTGGATTTTAAAGTTATTCTTGATATAGAGGTGGTCTAACATCAAGGATAGCTTATTCTTTTGGAGATTAACACTCTCCATCAGTGGTATCAGAGTAGGAAGTATCAAACTTGAGGGAAGGAAGACTCCGACTGCTGTAGATATACAAAATTCAACATCTGAAGGTTCAAAAGGTGAAAGCTTGAGGACAAAGCTTGAGAAGGAGGTCATACGACACCAAGGAAGACAAAAGGAGTTTCATTCAAAGTAAATGTAACCTTATACTTTATAAATATTGAAGAATTCAATATACAGGTGAAGAGAAGATGGGAGATTCTCTTCAAATAGAGAAATTGGATAGAGAAAACTATCCAGCATGTTCAAGGAGGATGGAAGCTCATCTAATGAGCAAATACTTGACAGCCTACATCACAGGTGAAGAAGAAAAGCCTCAATTTAGAGATCCTAGTGTTCCAACTAGGGAGGAATTAACAGGTTTGAAGAATTGGATGAAGAGAGATGCTCAAGCTAGGAGCATTATCTATATGGCAGTCAATGATTACTTGCTACCTCACATTAGAGGTCTTGAAAGTGCAAGTGATATATGGAATGCTTTGGAGGAGCATTTCCAAAATACAACAAAGTCTAGAAAGGCATCCTTGTGGGCAGAATTCACTACATTCAAGAAGAAGGCCTCTCAATCCATCTTAGATTATGTAACCAGAATGAAGGACATTGCAGATGCATTAGGAGCTGTTGATGAAGACATTGAGGAGGATAAATTGGTAAGGAAAATCCTCACAGGTTTGAGAGGTGATGAAAAATGGAAGCCATTCATTCTATCTACTGAATTATCACTTGATCATTTTACTCCTGACTTAAATCAATTGCTAGGACATATGTTAACCTTTGAGCAGGATGTCAAAGGTGAACGTGACAAGAGTACAGGTCATGCAATGTAATCAAAGGATAAGAAGAAAAATAGCAAAGGAAAACAACAAGCAAATGAAGATGAAGGCACAACTAGTCAAGCCAACTTCCTAAGAGGAAGAGGAGGTGGCAAAGGTAGAGGAAGAGGCAGGAACAATAAAGATAGAGTTAAAGCTTGCTGGATTTGTGGTAAGACAAATCACTTAGCTAATGATTGTTGGCATAATACTCAGAGTAATGGTGGATATAATCAGAACTTTAATTCAACAGGAAGAGGTGGCAGAAATCAAAGAGGTAACGTCAAAGGAAGAGGTAGTAGGGGTTACTTTGGAAGAAATGCAGGTAGAGGATTCCAAAGTCAACAATATAATAATACCTACTACAATTATGCTTCAGATCAGAAGGAGGATTCAACATTGATAATGAATGCAACTTGTGAAAGGCAAAGTGAAGACCAAAGAGTCTTTTACATTGACTCAGGGTGTAGCAATCACCTAAGTGGTAACATAGCATTGATGACTGATTTGGAGAATAAGGTATCTAATCATGTTGTTCAAACAGGTGATAATACAAAGCACAATGTGAAGTCAATTGGATCAGTGAAGGCCAAGGATGGTAGCACCCTCTTGAGTAAGGTCTTGTATGTTCCTACAATCCCTAAGAATCTAATAAGTGTAGGACAAATTGTTGAAAAGGGTTATGAAGTGAGATTCACTAATGAAGGAGTGTTTGTGGAAGACCCTAGAAATGGGTATAAACAAATTGTTTCAGGGAAGAAAGAAGGAAGGTTGTTCACATTGAAGATTCAAGGTAATGTTGGTCATGCCTTGTTCACTTATGGAGGACATAAGATCTCTGAGTTAGATCTTTGGCATAAAAGGCTTGGACATTTCAATGAAAGAGGTATCAAAGATATGATTAACAATGGTTCAGTGCTTGGATTGCCTAATGTTGGAGGTCAACATATGACATACAGATGTGAGGCATGTCAATTAGGTAAGGCTCATAAGCAATCTTATTCCAAGCATGGTTTTATGTATTCAAAAAAGCTTGAATTGGTACACACAGATGTGTGGGGACCATCAAAGGATTTCAGTATCAATGGTTCAAGGTATTATGTCATTTATGTTGATGATGCTGCCAGATGGATCACTATCTATGTTATCAAAGATAAGTCAGAGGTATTCAATACATTCAAACATTATCATGTGTATGCAGAGAGAATTATAGGTCATAAATTGAAGAGACTAAGGTCATATGGAGGGGCAGAGTATTTCTCTAATGAGTTCAGTGATTACTTGTGGAATGCAGGTATAAAAAGGGAAATTACTTGCAGGTACTCTCCTCAACAAAATGGTGTAGCAGAGAGAAGAAATAGAACTCTTGTTGAGTTTGCAAGATCCATGATGAAGGAGAAAAATTACCCTAATTAATTGTGGGCTAAGGCTGTGAATACAGCTACTTATTTGGTCAATAGGTTGCCATGTAAAGCTTTGCAGGGTATGACACCATATGAGGCATGGTGGGGTAAGAGACCTACTCTAGATCATTGCAAAGTATTTGGATGTTTGGCATACGCATATGTGCCATCCCAATTAAGGCATAAGTTGGAACCTAAATCTGAAAAGTATGTATTTATTGGTTATGATGATAAACAGATGGGATATAGGTTGTGGAATCCATCCACAAAACAATTCCTTGTATCAAAAGATGTTACATTTGATGAGCAAGGTACTTGGTATGCATGTACAATCAATATTAATACAGATGATGAAGAAGTTGTGAGTCAAAAGAAAGGTAAATCAAAGGTCCAGATATTTGATGAAGATGAGAATAATGAAGTGCAGGTTGAAGTTGAAGAAATGCCAAGATTTGATCCTGAGTGTGAAGAACTAGAAACCTCAAGGAGTGGAGAACTTAGAAGGTCATCAAAACACAAGTGGCAACCTACAAGGTATAACTATGATACTTCTTTTTTGGCTACCAAAGACTATGCTTACATGATAAAGACAGATGAAGACCCTTCCACATATGAAGAGGCAAAAGGTAAGGAAAGTTGGGAGAAAGCTATGCAGGAAGAATATGATGCATTAATGGAGAATCAGACATGGGATTTGGTTCCTAAACCAAATAGTCAGAAGATCATTGGATGCAAATGGGTTTACAAGACAAAGAGATTTGCAGATGGAAATATGTCTAGGTACAAAGCTAGACTTGTTGTGAAAGGGTGTGCTCAAACATATGGTATTGACTATGATGATACCTATAGTCCTGTGGCAAAGATGACAACAATCAAGACACTCATAGCTATTGCAGCATGTAAAGGTTGGAAATTATGTCAATTAGATGTGAAGAATGCTTTTTTGAATGGTTATATTTCAGATGATGTTTTCATGGAGCAACCTGAAGGATTTAGAGATGGAAGGTATCCAGATCATGTATGTAAGCTCAAGAGAGCTTTGTATGGTTTGAAGCAGGCCCCAAGGGCATGGAATTATAGACTTGTGAAGTTCTTGAAAGAACTTGGATTCCAAGTATCTAAGGCAGATAGTAGCTTGCTTGTTAAAGCAAGTGATGATGGGTTCATTTACATGTGCATATATGTTGATGATATAATTCTTAGAGGTACAGATGAGAAAGGTATTCAAAGCCTAAAGAAGCAAATGGAGAAAGAGTTCAAAATCAGTGACTTGGGAGACTTGTCATATTTCTTGGGCATGGAGATTTCATACACTCAACATGGAGTGTATGTGACTCAAGAAAGGTATTTGAGAAACTTGTTAATCAAGTTTAAAATGAATGATTGCAGGGTAGCACCTACTCCAATGGAGGTGAATCACAAATTGAGCAGATATGGTGGAGAAGAATTCAAGGATATGAAGCTATATCAGATTTTGGTTGGTAGTCTTATCTATGCTACATTAACTAGACCTGATTTATCATATGCAGTTGGAGTGTTGTCTCAATTCATGCATTGTCCTAGGAAAGAACGTTGGATTACAAGTCAAAGAGTGTTGAGGTACATTAGGGGTACACTCAAAGAGGGTTTGTATTATGGTTTTACATCAGATACAAACATCAAAATATATAGTGATGCAGATTGGGCAGGTAATCCTGATGATAGAAGATCAACATATGGATACTTGTGTTATGTGGGAGATAAGTTAGTCTCTTGGTGTTCAAAGAAGCAACACACAATTGCTTTATCATCTACAAAAGCTGAGTACAAAGGTATGGTTGAAGCTGCAAAGGAAGTGATATGGCTTAAGACTCTCATGAAGAGTTTTGACACCATATAGAGTACACCTATCATTTATGGAGATAACATGAGTTCATTGTATTTAGCTGCTAATCTTGTGTTTCATGCAAGGACTAAACACATTGAGATTCAGTATCACTTTCTGAGAGAGAAGGTGATGGATAAAGAGATTGAAGTTATACATACTTCAACCAAAGATCAGATAGCTCATATGCTTACCAAAAGCTTAGATGGACCAAAGCTACAGAAATTCAAAGGCATGGCAGGCATAAAGAAGATAGAGAAAACCTCAATTGATGATTAAGGGGGAGCTGTTGGTGCAGGAAAATCACCAATTGATGTTTTAACATGGAAATGAAGTCAAGGATTTGAGAAGAGAACAAGTTGTGAAGCATGAAGAAAGGACACATTCAGAATTTGGAAGATGTGTACACATATGTACATTATGTCAGAGATAGTTCACTTATATATTTGAGTAGTCATGAGCTTGTAAATTTTTTGTCTATATATATACTTGGAAAATGTCGGGACAAGTATGAGAGAGTATGTAGAGCATGCGAATTCAGTAGAATTAGAAGTCATTAGACACTTATGAAGAGATTAGAATAGCTCTCTCATCCAGATGTAATTTTTCCAGAAATGAAGAGAAGTTGCACCCGATGTTTCTGTGTATTCTAATTTTGTGCTTGATCATTTCAAGAATCCTTTTGTAGATGTCTAAGTCTATAGTTAATGAGTCTATGGTTAACGTTTGAGAGCCTAATTGTAAACAGGCTATGAGAATTATGAGTAGGAACATTCATATGTAAAAGAGTGTTCACAGTTTTCTAAAACAGGCGCATTTTCGATGATCAATGACTTGATCATTTCTCGCTGCACAGATTAAAGTTTTGTATGAATGAGGACTCAAAATCTAAGTTGAGAGGTAAGCCATCTATGGCTAAAAGCATTTGCTCAAACAGGTTCTAGATTTGGAGAACCATGTCTTAGAAGTTGCAGGTGTCGAAGTCGACTGTACAGAGAGACAGTTTCAGACATAGGTAGATTGGTTGAATCATTTCTCATAATCTACTTAATCTTTTGAAGTGTTTTAACTTGGAGGAGGTGTGCAATCTCTAAAAAAAACATTCTACAAAGTTTTATCAAAAAATTTACGCGAATGATCAGTCAATGAGTGATAAAGGTGCAGCAGACTTTTCTGAGAAATGACTTTCTTCACAGTTAGCTAATTTCATGATAATTTGGTGCTTGTCTTCCAAAATTGGTTGGAGTTTAAAGTTATTCTTGATATAGAGGTGGTCTAACATCAAGGATAGCTTATTCTTTTGGAGATTAACACTCTCCATCAAAAACTCTCTCTCTAACTCTCCTTCCCAGGCCATTCGTTTTTTCCCTCATACTTGCACAAAGTTTGGCGTCCATTTTTTTTCAATAATTACTTTTAATGTTGCCCTTTTCTTTTCCCTTTCTCTTGTGTGGGTGAAAATTGGTGTTTTCTTACCCTCTCTTTCATGATACTTTATAGCTTTGCCATCCGTTTTTGTGAGGTGAGTTTCGTTCCTCATCACTATAAATGGAGCTCCTCGAGTTCATCAGTCTTACCTCTACGGGAGGCCTCTCTTATCCTCCCTCTGCATCTCCTCTACCTATCATCTCTCTGCTAGCCCTACCATAAACCCTCCTCATCATCCTACTTCCATTGCGCCCGCACCACCCCTCCCCAACCCTCATCCTACCACTCCTCACGCATTGTCCCCTCCCCCTCCTCCTATCCATTATTCCAAAGCTAGGCCATGGAAGATTCAAATGCTCATGAGTACCCCTCGGTTTTCATCCCGTCGGCACTACATATGACCATACCAAATTATTCTCCCCCCATGTCCGCAGCACCGGATATTCTTGTAGTTGACCGATCTCATCAGATTGATCCCAGCTCTCTTGCTCCTATGCTGTCGATACCTCTTGAACCACATACGAATGTGTCTCTCACCCATGCTACTCTCGCTTTGTCTATTCCCACCTATTCCGTCCCATCCGATTCCACTGCCTTAAATTCTCCACCTTCACTACCGTCAACTTCATTTCCTTGCAATATTTCTCCTTCTCCTTCCATTTCTCGGAATTCAAAGCCTAATTCCCCTACAACCGATTACATCTGCATTTTTCATCCTCCCGATCTGGATCTCCAAATTTGCATTCATCTGTCCCTCCCATCTGTCGAACTCCATCGTCTTTTTTTTGAAGAAAATCTTCATCACGCGGGGCTCTGGGGCTTAGCCAATATTCTTTTGAATGATCCGCCTAATCATCAAGATGTTTATGAAGCTCTTCGTCTATTTCCTCATTTCCGATCAGGAACTCTCTTCATTTCCACCCTTGCAGAGGGTCTCGGATCCCCTCTCCTACACTTCCGTGCTCCACCGTTCCTATATTCTTGATTATCACCCTCAGCCACCATTGATTTTTGCCGCGATCGTTTTGACCACAGTGCCAGATTCTCCATACGCATGATGTTCATTCTTAATTCGTTCATTTTTTTCTTTTTGATCCGCAGCCCAACCTCTTCCATCCCATGGTCCGATATTCGCATTGTTGACCCCCTTTTTTGCTTCCTCAACAGCCGTCCATACCCTTACGCCGCACTACTCTATGGATTCTTGCAATTGCGGTCCCGTCACCTTCGTGAGGCCCTAACTCGAGGCTCTAAATCCTTCTCCATCTACTCTGCACCGTTTCTCGTTTGGATATATCGACTACCATCACCTTCCCTAGTCACCATTCATCAGTCACATCCTTCTGCAGCTTCTCAGCCTCTTCTTCAATCCCCTCAGATTCCACAATGCCATGATAGAGCTGGGAGCATGGAGTTCTATCAACCATCCACGTCCAACCTCCCTCACTCCCCTCACATCTCCATTGACTCAGCTTCCGCTTCAACACCTATATCCGTCCCCAATGATATACCTTCAATTCCTTTGCAGTCATTCTCTCTGAATCTCCCACATTCTCCTAATAATGTGAACCTTCCTAACCCCATCCCTCCTCCTTCAGGCGTCTCTTTACGGCCGCTCATTCAAACCCAACTCAATCCCACCAACCCAACTAGTACCCCCCCTCGTCCTGCCATTCAATTTTCTTCCCCACCTCCCACTCATGCCACACACACCCAACCCACTCCATCTCCTATCCCAGCAGACATTCACGTTCCACCTGCAATTGACCTCCCCCCTGCCCCCTCATTTTTAAATTTACTCCGGGATGCGAGTGCGATTGCAGTTGGCAGTGCTAACGCATCAAAGGTGTCCTTGGATTCCGTCTCCGTAGCAGCTTCAATTCATCAACAATATATTTCTACAATTGATCACATCAATAGGATGGCCACATCTCAATGGCAATCTCTCCAAGAATGGGCCTGCTTACTCAATGTCGAGCGAGATAAATATAGAGATATAGCTGATTCTGCAACCAAAGCATTAGTTGATCTTCAAAGTCGCTACTCTTTAGGCTTATGCGACAATGCAGTTTGCCGTCGTATTAGACGCGAAGGGACCAACTTAGGCAATGCCTTACGTCACTCCAACTTATGATTGAACAAGCTTCAGCTCCAATGCCTTCCTCTCCGCAACCATCAGAGGCTGGAATCAATCCCGCTTTTCCATAATTTCATAGGCTACCATTCTCAAGCTTCGAGCTTCATTTCAATAATATTTTTCCAATAAAGCATTCTTATGCATCGACTTATGTCTCTTTTCTCAATTATTTCATCAAATCAAGACTGCCTTTTTTTGGTTTTTATGGCTTCATTTTTTCTCGCTTCAATTTGTGTTGCTCCAGTCTCCTATTGTTTACCCACGTTCTCAGCAGTCTCTCCGGGACGGAGAGCACATTAGGTGGTGGGCAACTGTTGAGCCCATAAAAGTCATGTGGGTCGAAGTCAACAAGTTCAAGATCAAATTCAATAGGTGCAAAGTCAAAGTGCTAAAGTGCAGGTGTCAAAGTGCACAGGTAGTGCACAATTAATTGTCCACAAAGGGTAAATTGGAGAAAGTGAGTTGCAGGTTGCAGAGGTATTTTCTCTAATTTCCCTAAGGTTCAAAGTGTTTTTTAAGTATTTTGGAAGGTTCAAGTGAACCCCCTCTTATGTGCAAAAGTGAAGACTTTAAAAAGAAAATGTGAAAGTATGTGAAGCGGCAACGTACGCACAAGTGAAAGATGGCCCCCCAATTAAATTTTTTGGTTTTTAGTCTAAAGTCACTACAAGACAAAACAAGGAGTCGTTGGCTTGCCACTGGTGAAGACAATCTTGGGACATCAAAGTGAGCACCAAGATACTCTTGCAGTTAGGAGCGTACATGAATCGACACACTCAAAATGAAGGCAAGGACTATTCTTGGGGATCCAAAGTGTAAGCAGGAGGAGCATAGTCTAAGTGAAACAAGAGAGAGAAGTGCAAGAGTCACCAGAGTGCGACGCAGAGAAGTGGAAGTGCAAGAGTGCATGGGGAGTGACTAAGGAATTGTGCAGAGAATGCTACGCTAGTTCCCCAAGGATCTCAAGGTCTCCTTGCAGGGTGCACGTGCCGACAGAAGGTATTCATTCCTCCCCCCTTTGTGGAAGCTTGGTGCAAGGTGTGCACAAGGGTAAGCTTGAAGCAGGTGGAGGTCAGGTGTAGAAGAGGCCGGCAGCAAGAAGACTTTGGGTATTTGGTATTTTGTAATTGAGCCCTCTGTGGGACTTTTCACAGAAGTATTGGCTTGTATTGTGCTTCAACATTGTATTTGTCTTATTGTAATCAAAAGGCAGAGGCTTCCAGGGTGTATTTTCTTTTCTTGTCTTTTCCTTTTCTCCTACAAACCCTCAAACTCCTTCTTGTCCAAGAATCCCCCAACAAATATCTTGAAGTCCATACACATATGAAGAAGCATAGGAACATATGCTAGTGGTTAATTACCACTTTACCTTTTTTTTGTAAAAAGTCATTTTTGACTTTGGAATCTTTGTAAACACCTACCAAGGAAAACTCGTCAACTTTATTAGTTGTAAAGCATTAATCAAGTAGATGGAATATCTCCTAGGATGTAGGAGCTTGATTAAAGAGAGCCAAAGTTTGAATTCAAATTCAAATTTTGAGCTAAATCACTATAAGAAGTGAACTAAAAAAGTCGCGGTCAAGCAGACTCATTCCCCGAGCTCATCTCTGTCATTTCTGAGTGTGTGTGAGGCCTACACTCTAGCCCCAAGCTATCTACACCATTAGGCAATGATCTTCATGCCAATGGCATTGTATACAAGTGTTCATTAATACATATATCTACATTGTTCATCTCTGAGTTCTTTGTCATAGTACTTGAAATATTGTCAACTTGTGGAGACCATATCTCAATCATTTCTCCACGAAATTCAAAGATCTATAGCTTCTTGGAACCCGCTCAAAGTTATCTATATATTGTAAAAATTTGAAGAGATTTCATTCAGCCATTTTAGAGAAATGATTGTCGAGGTGATCATTGGTCAAAGCCTGCAATAGTCCTAAAAAATTGGGTGTAAAGGTTTACTTGCTAAATTTATTTCTCTGAGCATAGTTAGTCTTTTTATATCATTTCACTTGGAATAGTTAGCTTGCTAAGCTAAGTAGATACTCCTCATAGTTTGTTTTCCAATTCCTACTATGATGGTCATACTGAGCAAAAGATCCAGCAGATGTCAAGTAAAAAATAGAAGGTTTATCTTGAAGTCCAAAGTTATCTGTTTTAATTCAATCTTTACACACATCATTTCCAAAGTACATTCCCCATTTTATGGTGTCATTCGAAAGCTAAGGAGGTCCACTTATCAACTCTGAAGCACCAAAGGGCTGGTACAAAGTAGGATTTGGCAGTACCTACTCATTCTCTTGGAGTGTCCATCCATCATTCCCAACAATATATATATGTATATATATATATATATATATATATATATATATATATATATATATATATATATATATATATATATATGCATACATAATCAAATATATATAATTAAATATATGAAAAAAAGGTCTTTAGGATTTTTAGGTATAGGTCTTTAGGATGAGGGTTTTTAGGTTTAATAAGAGAAATTAGGTTTTTAGAATTAAATGTTCTAACATGTCCACATGGTATCAGATGGAATCTTTGGATCTGGAGGAGAGAATGGCATGTTCTTGAACTAAGGGAAAGTATTACATTTATCGAAAACAATAGATTTGTTCTGCACATGTTAGAGAATATGGATCCTTTGATAAAAAATAGATGACAAAACCTATGTTACCATTGGCATGGTCCCCCCATGTGTACGTGGACCCAAACAACATTGCACTTATAACCTTTCATGGATAGAAAAGAACAAAGAGGGAGGTAGAAGTACAAGGTACTGGTAGCATTACACAGAATGAACACATGGAAGAAATGCTCGAAGCATTTTATGAGATGGAAAAAGACCATGATGGTGGAGAAGATGTCGTGGGTGCCATGGACATGGTAGAATTTCCACGATCAGAAGCCGATGAAGAATACAAGAACATGCAAAAACTAGCCCATTTACCACTGTACATTGGGGCAAAGATATATGTACTACATTTGTCTCTCATGATGCCCAATCTTCAATCCATTTATTGATGGTTAGATAGTAGTGTCTCAAAATTGTTTAGGTATGTGGATTTGAAATAAACTTTCATTGCTATATCAAAATAACTTTATTTACTAATATCGCTCTAATTGCCTATTGCAGGCTTCTTAAAGATGAGTTTTTATCATATGGCAATGACATGCCTCCAACACGGGGAGTTGCAAAAAAACTTTTACAATGCATTGGAATGGACTACACCAATATTCATGCTTGTCCGAATGATTGCATTCTCTTTCGGAACAAGTATGAGCATCTCAACATATATCCAAACTCTGGAGCAAACAGGTTTAGAGAAGACCTTGTGGGTGAAGTAGTGACCGCAAAGGTTCTTCGCCACTTTCCTATTATTCCAAGAATTAAGAGAGTGTTTAGATGCAAATCCATAGCTAAGTTAATGTCATGTCATGTAAAAAGCAGGTCTACATATGGTGTAATGTGACTGCCTGCTAACTCTAATTCTTGGAAACATATAGATAGTAAGTGGTGAGAGTTTGCTAGTGAGCCTCGAAATTTTCATCCAGACCTAACTATGGATGGTGTAAATCCATTTGGTTTACGCAACTCTTCATGGAGCATGTGGCATGTATGTTTGGTCAATTATAACATCCCATCATGACTGGCCACAAAAAGGGCCATTTATTATTAGGTCTTATTATGTCAGGTAAGTATAAGGTTAAAAACATGGATGTATAACTTCCACCACTTGTGGAAGAGGTGTGCACTTTATGGAATGGGATTACTATATGTGACATGTCTTAACCTATAAGAAGAAGAGACATGCGAGCACAAGGGATACTTATGTGGATGATGCATGATTATAACGGTTATGGGAAATGTTTAGGTTTACCGATTTCGGGTTACCATGCTTGTCCCCTATGTGGAAAACAGTTCAAAGCACGTTATTCAAAAACACTTCAGAAAACTATTTATGAAGGAAATCATAGATATTTGCCTGATGGACATGTTTTATGTGAAGGCCAAATTGGGCGACAAGCACAATGCCAAATCAAAGCAAGTGTTTGGAAGTAGCTATGGGATTCAGAAACATCAATCGCTAGCAGAGATCACGCCCAAAGGGTAGCATGGTAGAGGGAGGGCTCGTACAAGAGTCTCTTGTATTCATAACTGATTTTCTACACATATCGGACCTAGAAATGCCTCGCTTATGGAGCGATGATGAAGAGGTTCATCTCGTAGGCGATGAACCTCAAGGTAAAGGGATGCAAAGAAAAATGGATGCAGCTTTCAGAGAGAAGGCAATGAAGTTTTGCATCATTAACTCTGAGCCTATGCAGAAGTGGTAAGTTAGGTATGAGCTTGCCAAGGAGACAAATGCAAAGGGAAGGGATTACTTTCGAAAGAATCATTCCACTCGATTTTTACCCCTTCTAGAAAGTCTTTGACCTCTTCCACCCTTTCCAATGAGCAAATGGCTAGATACAGTGGTTTAACAAGCAAAGAGAGCAGGTGAAAATATCTTTGAAGAAGAGGAAGAACTCACAAAGGGGTGTGATTGGGAGTATTCTAAATATGGTGCACTATGGTCTTATGGATGACACTTTTCAATAGCACGAATCAATGAAAATAGGTCTACTTTTGATAGTGGGGTGATGGTGAGATTTTTCCAAAAATAGTAGAGCTAGTGCAAGAGACGACAATGCTCGAGACGACAATGCTCAAGAAGGCCAACGAGATTATTGTGGAGTGATTGAAGATATCTTGAAGCTATTCTTTAGGAAGTTTTGTATACATATATGTATACATATACGTATATGTATAGTATTCACCTCTAGAAGAAATGCAATAGTGAGGTGGGAAAAGAGTGGTTTGTTTCAAGTAGACTCCACAAAGTTATGGACAGATGAGAGAGATACATTTGTACTTCTGAAACACTGTAGGGAAGTTCTTTTTATGCCAGATTTGAAAGAACGAGAGTGGCTATTTGTTTTACAAGTCTCCCCATGTAGCAAATAAATTTGTGACAATATAGTTGTAGAAGAAATTCCATCTATAGTAGCCTCTGAGATTCATTCAATAGTCAAGGAGGAAGAGATCATTGTTCAAGATGAAGAGGTCTTTCAAGAAGACGAGATACACAATGAAGTAACAAATGATGATCAAGAAGGAGCTAGCATACCAAGAGATCTAGAAGTCACCAATGTAGAGGTAGATATCATCTGTGCACCAGATCTCCAAGAGGATGCTAGAATAGAGGATTTTTGAGGTAAACACTTTTACATACTAATTGTGTTTATTTTTTTTGCTATATTCTATTGTACACTAAAACTCTCTATATTACCGTTACGATCATATGCTAATTATTTGAGTTTTTTGTTGCAGAGCATGATGGGAGACAATCCTCTAGTCACTCCACATTCCATGATAGAGGAGCAGTTCTTGGAGTTTATATCTGAGGTACCTCCCGTGTATATGGCTGCCATGTCACAGTACTGGATTGCTTGTGGTAGCACTCCCCTTGGCCTCACTCCTAGTGACCTCACTCCTGTTGGCCTCACTCCCATTGGCATCACTGTAGATGGCCTCACTCCTATGATGGGGGAAGTATCTCAACCCCTATGCAACGACAAAGCATGAATGACCTCCAGAGGTATCCTTCTTTGACCTTTGCACACGAAACATGTTCTTTCTCAGAGCATATGCAGAGAACTCCAGTGAGCTTTTGTAGACCTATAGTATACACCAAGCGCTTTCCAACAAAACAAATTTCACTTGCAATGGATGCTTACACAAAGAGAAACAATGTCTACAACATGAGCTAGTTGAATGCTCAACTCTACTAGTCAAGTAGAGACCTCACTTCACTCTCGCAAGCTTTTCTCCGAGATTATACAGAGAATAAATCTCAAAATTAAGTCCGCTTTAGAACACTCTTCTAGATACCCAATGACACCAAAATCATAGCAAATGGATAAATAGAGAAGGAGAACCAGCCCTTACAAGAGAGAGCAAAATATTTCCAACAGACCCTACACACAGAGAGAGATATCAATCACACAACTTCACTAAAATGAATGTTGCTCCCAGATTACTCAGAGAAGGCTCCAAATAATTGGTGAGAATAAAATAAACTCTAATAGCTATCCAATGAGACAAGAATTACATCAAATGGATACAATAAGAGGGAGAACCAATGCTAACAACTCAGGGGTAGAGAGTTGCAACACTGCCTACGCACACACATAGATATGCCTACTAAAAGAAAACAAACAAGCAAGCAAGGGGCTAGCTTAAGCAAGGGGCTTTCTTATCACAACTCCAGCACTTAGTGCTCACTTTACATGAGCTAAAACTCCAAAAAGATGGCCAAAAGAAGTTTGGATACATGCTCCTTTTATAGTGAGAAGTGTGCCCCTAAAATCTAGGAACTACCTTTCCAAATCAGCCTCCTAACTTGGAGGACTTAGTTGAGATGACTTGGGGAGTGGTTGAGTGACTTTTCTTGATGGAATCTCGTGGCTTTTGGCTTCCTTTGATTGCTTCACATTTCCATAAAAGATTCCCCATGAATTTGTCGCTTGAAGCTTGACTTTTAACACTCCCCCTCAAGCTTCAATTCTTCGTCCTCATCCAATCTCCTTCATGTTGATGCAATGCTTGAATTTTGAAATCTTCATCCCATCCAAAGCCTTTGTAAACATGTCAGATATGTGGTCCTTGGTACGAATATGATGTACTAAAGCTTCCTTGGATATCACCTTTTCCCTTATGAAGTGATAGTGCACTTCAATATGCTTGGTTCTAGCATGATAGACAGGATTCGATGCTAGATGAATGCTACTCATATTGTCACAAAAAATTGGATATGTGTCAACCTGCAAATTAAGCTCCATAAATAACTTCTTAATCCATATTAGCTCACATGTGACTTGAGCCAAGGCTCTATACTCAGCCTTGGTGGAAGATAATGCCACCGTGGGTTGCTTCTTTGAAATCCATGAGATGATCTTGCTACCTAGCATGACTAGGTAACCACTTGTACTTCTTCTATCCTCCTTCGAACCGGCCCAATCGGCATCAGAATAAGCTTTGACCTGCATATCATCATCAAATGAATAGAACAATCCTTCATTTATAGTGGCCTTGAGATATCGTAACATTCTTCTTGTAGCTTGCAAGTGTGTAGTCCTTGGACTATGCATAAATTGTGATAACACTCCAACTCCATATGCTATGTCGGGCCTAGTTATTGTGGCATAATTGAAAGAGCCTACAATAGATCGATACAAAGTTACATCCTCTAATAGCTCTCCATCAATGGAGCTTAGCTTTACATTAACTTCCATGGGATTTGAAATAGGCTTGCAATGTAGCCTCCCAAACCTCTCAAGTAGGTCTAGAATATACTTCCTTTGTATGAGCATAATACCTTCTTCTTTGTATACAACTTCAATGCCAAGAAAATACCTAAGATCTCCAAGATCAGAGATCCTAAACTCCTTTCCAAGCTTTGCCTTGATCTCCTCAATGCCCTTTGTATCATTACCTATAATGATAAGATCATCTGCATACACACACTTGGAGACTACAAGTTCTTCTCTTTGTTTGATGAAGAGAGATGGATCCGCCTTGCATTGATTCTAACCACATTTGATCAAAAAGTCCACCAATCTTTGGTTCCAAGCCCTTGGAGCTTGCTTTAGTCCATAAAGTGTCTTCTTCAACCTACAAACATGATGTGGAAACTCTTTATGAACAAAACCTAGTGGTTGCTCCATGTATACCTCTTCTTCCAAGTCTCCATTGAGAAAGGCATTCTTGATATCCAATTGGAAAAGCTTCCATCCTTTGCTAGCAGCCATTGCAATGAGTGTCCTAATGGTGCTCATCTTTGCCACGGGGCTGAATGTCTCTTCAAAGTCCACTCCATAGGTTTGTGCAAAACCCTTGGCCACCAATCTTGCTTTGAACCTAGAAATAGATCCATCTGAATTCCACTTTACTTTATCCACCCAATTATTACCTATTACCTTCATGTTCTCCTTCTTGGGCACTAGATTCCATGTTTGATTTTCCTCAAGTGCGTCGATCTCTTCTTGCATTGCCTCTTTCCATTCGGTGTACCTGCTTGCATCTTCAGAGCAATCGGGCTCATGATCTTCTACTACTCTGTTCATATATGCATAATGTGTTTCCATGTATGAACAAAAAGTAAACCTTTGAGTTGGATACTTAACTCTAGAAGACTTCCTTTCTTCACCTTTTGGAGGAATAAACCTCCTTTGCCTTGGGAACTTGATCTCTTTCTTTGATGTGGCTTCTTTCTCCATCACGTGTCCTTCATCATCTTCAACTTCATTACCTTCTTCATCCAACTCCACCAACGTTGCTTTTCCTTTTTTGATTGATTGTGCTTCATAGCTTGATGAAGATCTCCCCCTCCATGGTGAGTTCATGCTTGAACTATCTTCATTGATGGAACACCTTGGGCCGCTTAGCTCTAGGTCGATTTGTTCTTCATCATGTCCATGCTTTTCTTCTTCATAGTCCTGCATACAATCATACTTCTTATACCAAGGGAGAAGCTCATCAAATGCTACATCCCTTGATATCCTCAAGTCCTTTGTGTTTGGGTTGAAGCATCTGTAACCTTTATGATCATTTGAATATCCTAGAAACACACACTTTTCTGCCTTTGGTTGTAGCTTGTGCCTCAATTCACTTGGCACATGTACATAACAAGTACATCCAAATATCTTCATGTGGGAAAGATCAAATTTCTTACCATAATAGGCTTGATATGGTGTCAAGCCATGGATCGTTGAGGTAGGAGCCCTATTCATAAGATACACGACGGTATTTGCTGCATCACTCCAAAACATGTTAGGTACATTCTACTCATTAAGCATTGCTCTAGCGATCTCGGCAATGTATCTATTCTTTCTCTCTGCTACTCCATTTTGTTGGGGGTGTGTGTCTGCATGTTACTTGCCTCTTGATGCCTTGATCCATTAAAAAATCAGAAAACGCATTGGAGAAATATTCTTCCCCTCCATCAGACCTTAGCTTCTTGATATATGTACCTGTTTCCTTCTCTATTATTGCCTTGAATGCTTTGAAACATGCAAACACATCTGATTTGTTTTTTTATGAAATAAACCCAAACCATCCTTGTGCAATCATCTATAAAAGTGACAAAGTACTTGTTACCTCCAATGGATTGCTCTTTGGTTGGCCCCCACACATCTGTATGTATCAACTCTAATGGATGTTGGCTTATGTAGCCACTCTTCTTGAATGGAAATCTTGCTTACTTCCCTAGTTGACAAGATTCACATAAATGCTTCATACCTTGTCCTTGGAAGTTGGGAAGACCTTCAACCAGCCTCTTGAATTGCATTTCCTTCATTCTTTGTATGTTGATGTGACCTATCCTCTTGTGCCACAAGTCCAACTCTGAAATCCTTTTGTTTGCATATGTAAAGTAGACATGTTGAGTAGAATGCGAATTTACCTCTAAAGTAAAGAGTCTCCCTTGCTTCTTTCCTCTTTCTGTGACCTTATAACCTTGCTTAGGGTTCTCCACAAAGCATCCACCTTTGTTGAACCTTACTTGATAGCCTCTTTCAACCATTTGCCCAACGGACACCAAGTTCTTTGTGATGGTAGGTACATGCAAGATATCCTTGAGACATCTTCCTTCCTCCTTGTCATCCAAAGCTACATCTCAAACATGGGAGATCTCATGGGCTGTATCATCACCTGTTTCTACATGTCCTTTACCTTTGGGAGCATGTAGATTAGTAAACCAAGAAGCATTGCAACTCATATGGTTGCTACATCCACTATCAATATACCAAGTGATATCTACTTTGCTTGATTTCCCATTCATGTTCATCATCAAGAGATTATCATTTTCTGAACTTGTAGAAGCATAATTACCTTGGCCTTTGTATGAAGAACCTTGATTATAGCTCCTGTGGTTTCCTCCTTGGTAGCAATCTCTAGCATAGTGGCCAAACTTGCCACATATGTAACATCCTTTGCCATCTTGATTCCTGTTTTGTTGATGTCGTCCTCCTCTTCCTCTTGATATTCCTCTACCTCTTTGTGATGAGGTTCCTTGTTCATGTCCTTGATTGCTAGAGTGGCCTTGCCTTCCTCCAAACCTTCCTTTGCCCCTTCCTTGTCCTCGTCTTCCTTTGCCCCTTTGATTACATGCATAGAAAACTTGTGCATCCTTGCTTTTAGTTGAACTTCCACCTATGTTCATCTCTTCAGTGCCCATGAGAGCAACCAATTGCTCAAAATCGGGAAGATTATCCCTTACATATGCTGAAGTGGTAAAGGGTTTCCACTTCTCATCATCTCTCAAACCATTGAGAGTATAAGCCACAAGATTGTCATCATCTACATGGCTTCCAATGGATCCCAATGCATCTGATAACTCCTTGACCTTAAGTATGTAGTCATTTATGCTACTCCTTGAGCTCTTCCTAAGGTTGTTGAGCTCATTCTTGAGTTGGATCTTCCTTGCTTTGGTGCTTGTTGAATAAAGCCTTTCAAGTGTCTCCCATACCTTCATGCTTGAATCCAAGTCTTGGATATGGACGATCATGCTATTGCTAATGTGTTGGTAAAGGATAAAGATAACCCTCTTGTCTCTTTCATTCCATTCCCTAAAGTCCCTTCTCTGGTCATTGGTTGGATTTTCATCCAACCTAGGTCTTGGCTCACTTCCACTAATCAATCCCCAAAGGCCGTTACCCATAAGGTAGTTGGAGACCCTAAATCTCCATGGTTGATAGTTCCCCTTGTCTAGCTTCTCAATTTGAGTGTTGAAGCCTCCCATATCTAGTCCTTGATAGTTGACCTATCCCTTGGCTAATGCTCCAATGTGTGTAAAATGAAAATGAGGCTCTGAGGTTACCTCAATCCAAAGCTTTACTTAGATGGACACCTTGTGCTCTTGAAAATATGAGTAGATTAACTCCTCCTTGACGTGGGCTACCTCCAAGAATCTTTGGTTGATGCAAATATTCAACCACCAGCTCCAAGAGGTCTTCTTCCTTGTATTTGATGTCTCCAAGATGCCAAAATGCTCTGATACCACTGATGGGGGAAGTATCTCAACCCCTATGCAATGACAAAGCGCAAATGACCTCCACAGGTATCCTTCTTTGACCTCTGCACACCAAACATGCTCCTTCTCAGGAGAGAAATCCAGTGAGCTTTTGTAGACCTATAGTAGACACCAAGGGCTTTCCAAAAAACAAATTTCACTTGCAATGGATGCTTACACAAAGAGAAACATGTAGACATGAGCTAGTTGAATGTTCAACTTTGCTAGTCAAGCAGAGACCTCACTTCACTCCAGAAAGCTTTTCTCCGAGATTATATAAAGAATAAATCTCAAACTTAGGTTCGCTTTAGAAAACTATAATAGCTACCCAATGACACCAAAATCATAGCAAATGGATGAATAGATAAGGAGAATTAGCCCTTACAACAGAGAGAAAAATATTTCCAACAGACCCTACACACAGAGAGAGATATCAATCACACAACTTCACTAAAATGAGTTTTTCTCCCAAAATACTTTGAGAATGCTCTAGAGAAATGGTGAGCATACAATAGACTCTAATAGCTATCCAATGAGACAAGAATTACATCAAATGGATACAATGTGAGGGAGAACCAATGCTAACAACTCAAGGGTAGAGAGTTGCAACACTGCCTGCGCACACACATAGATATGCCTACTAAAAGAAAACAAACAAGCAAGCAAGGGGCTTGCTTATCGCAACTCCAGCACTTAATGCTCACTTTATATGAGAAAAGGTGTGTATCTGTTTGTAGTCTCCTTCTTAATTCCTTCTTCCTCCAAATATGCAAGAAATTGATGAGAAAAATACCCACCTCCTCCATTTGATCTCAATCTTCTTATTCTTCTTCTAGTTTATTTTTGAACCAATGATTTACACCTCTTGAACATAGCAAACACTTCTGATTTTTATTTCATAAGATAAATGAACGTAAACTTTGAGAAGTCATAAACAAATTTTACAAAGTGCTTGCTACATGCCATTGAATCTTCTAGAGATGACCCCATACAAGTCAAGTCCAAAAGACCTCTTCTTTGCAATCTTTCTTTTGAAAAAGAACTTCGTACCTATTTTCCAAACAGGCATGCCTCACAAACATAATCCGAATCTTGCTTTGGTAGTTGTGGTATATCTTCAACCAAGGCATTCTTTGCAATATCCTTCAATCTTTCAACACTTATATGTCCTAATCTCTTATGCCATAAATCTAATCATTTGAACTGAGTCACATTGGTTATTTTATCACTTGTATAATCTAGAATTTCAACTTCATAAGTATATAATCTATGTATCTTTTTTCCTCTTATAACAAAAGTCACATTGTTCTCTTGATAAGCCTATCACTTATTTTTATCAAAATCCACTTTCACTCCATTGTCAGCCATGTGCAACTAAAATCAAATTCCTTGCAATAGTATGAAAAAATAAGACATCTCTGAGAGTTGCATATGCATTAAATGGACAATCAACAATCTACACTATTTCATGCTTAGTACTATCTCTTGTAGCAATCGAATCTTGACTTTAGCTTATGTAAATTCACAAATGGATCCATGTTATGACTCATGTGGTTTGAGAAATCACTATCCACATACCTAATTTTGTTGTTTACCTTCCTCTTATCTATTTCTATATGCATAGCCATGAGAATGTTTTGGTTTTTTGTCCGAGCCTCCTTTTGCACTACATTGTTGTTTTCATGCATGTGGTCTAGCCTTTTCCTCTTTTTTATCATCTAAAATCACGTTTTCTATTTTGATTGGAGACGAAGTCCTTGGCATAATGACTAAATTTATCACAATATCTAGAAGAAAATGTTTCTTGCTAATTTGGTTGAATTTTGTTAAGCTCGATGCATTCTTCTTCCTCCTCTAATAGCATTAAAGCTTCCACTTTGACCTTGTGTATTTTGATATGTTCCTACAATTTCCTCTACCTCTTACTCTATTTGATGAAGTATAAAGAGCTTCTCTTTGGTTATCTCTTTTATAATGACAAGAATTTCCACCTTCTATGTTTTTTCTTCAGTCATCATGAGCATTTGTAAATTTTCAAATTATGATAGATTCTATCGAGTCATGATAGATTTTATAAAAACATTCCACCTTTCATCTTCTCTCAAGCCATTTAACATGCTATTAAACTTTATATCCTCACTACGATATGTGTCATTAGAGGCTAATGCATCAATAAGAGATTTTACCTCAAGAATATAATCATTAAGTGATTGTCATGGCTTCTTTTATACTCTTGTTAGCTCACCAATAAGTTGTGTCTGCCTCCCTTTTTTGGTACTTCCAAATGATATTTGTAGAGACTCCCAAGCTTCTGTACTAGTATTCAAACCTCTTATATGTTCAAGAATGGTTTTTGAGTTTGTTTGTGATATAATAAATAGAACTCTTTTATCTCTTTTGATCCATTCTTGCTCTCTTGTTTGATCTGCTTGTATAGGAACTTCTAGTAATAGTGGCTTCACTTTTGTACCTATTATTAATCCCCAAAGAATTTTATACATGAGACAAGATACCATTCACGATTCCCACCTTGGATAATTTCTGCCATCTGATACATTTTCAATAGATGCACTCAAATTTGGCATGTTGATTTGCTAATCACCAAAATGGTAGTCCAATAATATTTATGAAAGATATGATAGCAAAATAGCTTTGATACCACAATGTTACGTTTACAAACTTTTAGACATCAAAGTGAACAACTAGAAGTGATGAGACCTCTGAAGATCTTCAAAAGATTAAACATATGTTGCCAAACTTTAAAGATCAAAATTGCCTGCAAGTTGTTACTACAACAGAGAGTATGGGCTATAGAAAAAGAATCAATTGAACCTTTTTGAGTAAAAGTGATTACAACTAGTTAGAAGATCATGAAATTAGAATTTGTCTAGCATAAGTTAGAAAAAAAATCGTAACAAAAGTTGGAGTATGGATCACAAAAAAGTAATTGGAAATCAAGGTACCAAAACCTTGTCAAAACCTGCTATAACAAGATGCGCAAAACTATCCAACTTAAAATCTAGATATGAAGTCTTCATAAAGCAAGCAATATGGGAAAGGAAAATAATGGTCATATGTGATTATTCATCAAGAGGGTAAAAGCGTCTCCACAATACAATGCAAATGCTATGGACATCCTTATGTAGGAAATGCAACTCGGATAAAAGAGAAACTTTTTAGTACATGTAATAATGAGGTAGGATGCTCTAATCTAGATAGTTATATATGGGTAGACTTTGCAAATTATGCAAACAAATGTAAATCTCAAGATATCACATCAAAAAGATTTAAGAGCATGAGTAGTTCACAACACTTTCGAAGTACTCCAGGTGTAGAGTAAGTATCACAAACTATTTTCAAGAATAATCAAGATACATTTACTCCATTTTTTGTAGCTACATCAAAAAAGAGTGGATCCGGTGAATATAGTAAAAATGGTAGATCTAGCAATGTGTCACCATGCTTTGTTCGTACTAAATCATATAATATAATACCTATAGCTTTTGAAAAGCAAGAGTGTCTTGAGCTTCATTTTAAATGGGCTCAAGCATTCTTAGCATGTGGGATTCCTTTCAATGTTTTTTGAAATCCTATTTTCAAAGATGCATTGATGTCAACTGCATAGAAAGGATTCACCATGCCCAATTACAATAAAATGTGAAGAGAGTATGTATATAAAGTGAAGAAAAGTATTGGAGCTATTGTAAAACAAACAATGCTTCATTATGTACCCATGTATGGATGTACATTAGCATTGGATGGATGGACAAGTTCAGAAGAAGCCATTTATTAATGTCATTGTTATATGTCCAAAGGGAAGCAGTTTTTTTTGGAAGCTGTTGATACTTCTATTAAAGAGAAAACTTAAGTTTCTCTTGTAAAGATATATGAAGATTCTATATCATGTATGGGCAGTTGGAAGAATGTGACTATGACAGTGACTCATAATGCATCTAATTTTTGAAGTGTTGGAATTGCACTACAAAACAAGTATGAAGGCATTACTTCATTACTTGGGTTCCATGTGCATCTCATACACTAAATCTATTATTGAAGGTTAATTCTACATTAACTTTCATTAAAAAAAATAGATGTAAATCATGTGGTCAAATTTATCAAAGAGCATCAAATTTCTTATTCACTCTTTTGTTCAAAATTATCAATTTTCATATGAGAAACAACATAGATTGTATAGTTAGTAGAGAAAAGATGGATGCAAATGCATACTCATTTACATGGAACAATGTTCTTCTTGGATCCATCATTTCAACTCAATGGTAAAGCATCAAACAAAGAAGTCATTGAAAATTTCAAAACCACATGTTAGTTAGTACTTCCAGGTACAGATGGTCAAGATGTGTTTTACTAGAGAGGAGCTTATGTAGATCGAAAAGGATGTTTTGGAGAATTATGGCACATTGAAGTGATTCAAAAGCATCCATATCCTATATGGTGGAAAGAGTATGGAGGTGAAGCAGTGGAGTTGCAACATATAGCTATGAGAGTGCTTTCGATAACAACTTGAAGTAATTGATGGTGATGCACCACAGTGCGCTCTCCTTCTTGAGAGCTTCACGATGATATCCTCGGAGTAGAAAGCTGAGCTCCTAGGGCAGCACATAGTACTCCGCACAGAGGCTACAGAATATGTAGAAAACACAGTACGTAAGGAGCACGAAGATAGACTTCTTAGGTCTTAAAATATGGTTGAACTTAGAGTCTGTGACTAACCAGGCCACTATATGTTTTATTAAAGAACATATACAAAGAAGTGTCCAATGGCCATTTGGCCTTTCACATGGACACTAACGGTAACAATCTCCCATTGAAGGCCAATATGGCCAAAGTAACTATGGGAGAAAAAATAAATAATACGTGAGTGTAAGTATACAAACAATACCTCCCACCTGATGGGCATGTTACATAGTATAGAAGTGACTATGTAAGATCATGAATAAAGTAACCTCCATCAAGTGATAGCAGTGTCGAAAGCTATCCTGTGGTAGAGCTTTAGTCAAAGCATTTGCAGCATTATCTCGAGTGTGAAAAACTTCTCAAGAATAATGCACTCAGTGGCTAAACAATATCTTATGAAGCGATACCTCACCTCAACGTGCTTGGTCTTTGCATGATAGACTGGATTCTTAGCCAAAGCAATGGCACTATGATTGTCACTAAGCAAACGAGGTACATGCTGAGGTAAACCCATATCTCAAGCAACATGAGAAAGCCACAATGCTTCCTTACATGCCTCACTTGCTACAACATACTCTGCTTCTGTGGTGGAAACAACTGTACATTCTTGAAGATGAGACCTCCAAGAGATAGGACCTCCAGCAAAATGAAAAATGTACCTTGATGTAGACTTATGATTGTCTACACAACCAGCATAGTCAGAATCTGTGTATTCAATAATGGATGCTTTCCCTCTACCTAATCATAGACACTTGTCCTTAGTGCCACTCAAATATCTCAAAATCATCTTGACTACTTCCCAATGTTTCTTGCCAGGATTAGACATATATCTACTCACAACCCCCATTGAAAATGCAATGTCTGGTCTCGTAGCGACCATAACATACATGAAACTACCAACAACAGACTGATAGGGAATTTTGGTCATGAATTCCTTTTCTTCATCTGATTTGGGGCAGTCATCCTTGCTCAATTTCACATATGTGGGTAAAGGTGTACTCAATGCCTTTCCACCCTGCATATTAAACATGTGAAGTACTTTAGATATGTACTCACTTTGAGACAAGCATATGCATTTTTTACTCCTATCACGAGTAATGTGCATGCCAAGAATAAGTTTGGCTTCCCCCAAATCCTTCATATCAAATGTCTGACTCAACTTCTTTTTGAGAATTGACAAGTCATAAGAAAATTTCCTAGCAATCAACATATCATGGACATAAAGTATCAAACATATCAAGCTGCCATCTGAGCATCTCTTTGTGTACTAGAGACAATGATCCTCATTGCTTCGACATTAGCCTTGAGACTTCATAAAAGCGTCAAACTTTTGGTACCATTATCTAGGGGATTGTTGAAGTCCATACTAGCTCTTCTTGAGCTTACAAACTAGACTTTCCTTGCCACAAACTACATAACCCTCTATTTGTTCCACATAGATCTCATCTGTAAGATCTCCATGCAAGAAAGCAGTTTTCACATCCATTTGGACTAGCTCTAAGTCCTCCATTGCAACGAATCCAAGCAACATGCACAAGGTAGTCATCTTGACCACTAGAGAGAAGATTTCCTAGAAATAAACACCATGTTGTTGCTTGAAACCCTTTGCAAAAAGTCGTGCTTTATACTTTGGAGAAGCACTATCTGATATGAATTTCAGCCTATATACCCATTTACATGGTAAATCTTTCCTACCATTTGGCAAAGCTACTAAATGCCAAGTACCATTCTTGTGAATAGAATTCAACTCACTCTTCATGGCACACTCCCACTTGACATGATCCTTTGTCTGCATAGCTTCTTTGTAGCAAGAAGGCTCATCGGCATCTGTTAGCATAACAAAATCTGATCTGATCGGACATTCTCTTGAACATCCCTATATGCAGCATTTTTATGAATGCTAGCTGGAGGACTAGTATCCTCAAATACCACTCTTCTCACTTCAACCTCCTTAATGGGCACTTTATGCATCTTAGACTCATTGAAAATGACATCACTACTTTTGATCATTGACCTTGTTTTGGGATCCCATAAGCGATATCCAAATTATCCTTCTCGACCATATCCAAGAAAAATGCATTTCTTTGACTTATGTTCCAACTTTTGTCTAAGACTTTTGGGTATATGAGCATATGCTTCACACCCAAAAACTCGAAGATGATCATAATATGGTGGCTCTCCTATCCATAACTCATGTGCCACTTTTAGACCTTTGGCAGTACTAGGTGAAAGTTTAATCACATGAACTACAGTCAATACTGCTTCTACCCAAAAGCCTTGTGAGAGGTTTGCATGATGCAACATAGAAACTACTCCATCTTGAATAGTTCTATTCATCCTTTTAGCTACACCATTATGTACTGGGGTATAAGGAGTTGTAAACTCTCTACGAATTCCTCTAGACTCATAGAAAAGGCTGAATTCATGTCAGGTATACTCACCCCCATTATCTAAATGTAAAGCCTTAAGCTTAGTTCCTTTATCAGTCTCAACTAAAGAAAGCAAGCCATTCTCTAAAAGTAGGGAATACCTCATCCTTCGATTTGATAGGATATATCCAAAATTTTCTAGAAGCATCATCTATGGGAGTGAAAAAGTAAAGAGAACCACCTAAGGACCTAGTGGGCATAGGACCACACACATCTGTATGAATGAGATCTAAAGGCTGAATTGAAGAGTCAATGTGCATTCTATGCACATTTATGGTTTGCTTTCCATATTGACAATGCTCACAAAATGAAAAATCAGAGAAAGATAACACGGGTAAGTAGCCAGAACGAGAAAGAATTTCTATTCCACTTGGTGATATATGGCCCAAAGGACCATGCCAAATACAAGCCATAGGCTATTCAGTAACAACTAACAAGTGTTCTTTTTGTGATACAAATAAAGGATAAAGTGAGCCAACTTTGCTTCCTTTTGCAATAACCATATTGCCCTTTGATATGTGAAATGACTGAGCATAGAAGACCACCTTGTAACCAAGCTCATCAAGTTGACCAACTAACATCAAACTGTGTGATAACTAAGATACATGGCGTACATTATGCATAGTAAATTTTGAGCCATCAATGAACTACAAAACCACATCTCCAATCCCCACAACATCACATTGGTAAGAGTCACCAAGTCTCACGGTACCAAGAGACTTTGTTGCATGATTAGAGAACCATTCTCTGTGTGGTGTCACATGGAAAGAAGCAACAGAATCTAGCAGCTATGTGTGGGAAAGAGAATCAGCCATAACAGCCTCAGTTGACACAGTATTATCAAGTGTCAACACATCATCATCATTAGAAATAGAATTAATTTCTTCAATCTTCACAGTCAAAATAGATGGTGTAGGTAACTGTTTAACATGCCCATCAACATTCTATCCTTTACCTTTAGCATTCTTTAATGCATAACAATCTTTCTTCATGTGTCCTTTCTTATGACAATAATGGCATTCGATATCCCTCTTCCTTTATTTACTTCTACTCTTATTCCATGACCATTTTTTTCCTTGTTCTTGATCCTGCCACGTTGTTGATTCTTTCCTTGGTAAGAATCATGAACATTATATGCATCTCCACTCTAAGTGCCAACCATGGATTTTCTATGAATCTCCTCACTCAAGAGTGCTCCATATATGTCATCATAGATGATTTTACCCCTAGGTGCACTATTGTTAATAGTTGTGCAAAACATATCCCATGATGGTGGCAAGGTGCATAACAGCAATACTCCTTTCATTTCATTATCCATATCCATTTTCTGAGCCTGTAACTGAGAGAATTTAGCATTAAACTCATTTAGATGAGCAGCAACATTGTTTGTGTCCTTCATACAAAGGTCATATAATTTTCTCATCAGATAGACTTTATTTGATGCCGTCTCTTTTTCATATGTATCGCATAACTTCTTCCAAAGCTCCTCTACACTTTCACAATCTAATACTGTTATGTAAACATTATCTGCCAGGTCAAGCGAATGGTAGACCTGGCCATTTCATCTAACTCATCCCAATCATCTTCATCCATGTCAGCAGGTTTCTTTGAAATTCCGTTTATTGGCTTCCATTGCCTCCTTTGAATCAGCACATCTTTAATGTGATTCTTCCATAGAGCAAAGTTTGTGCCATCAAATTTTCGGATCTCAAAATGGTCTTTGCCCTGCAAGTTATAGCTCCTCCTCGGAACACTAGCAAAAGACCCTGATCCACTGGATGTGCTTGAGACCTCTGATGCCATGATGGTAGAGAACGGAATAGAATGATAATGGAGCTAGAAGAGTCTGGACACCAACGAATAAGTGTATCAAGGAGTAAATAGACCACTATATAGTTGACAAAACCAGAAATCTGGAGAAATTTTACAAGAGTATCCTCTGCAAAATGAGTGTGACAAAATATCATAAAACTACAAGTACTGATATGTTTTCTTGCATAGTGAATCACTGACTCCACTACATATAATCCGTTACCCAATAGAAGCCAACTAGGGTTATCGAGCACCTATGAACAACTATCATAAATCTCCTATGACGAGGCTGGGTAAGTCTTCCACTTGCATCACTGAAGAGATCCCGACATCTGGGTGTCTCCCAGTTAAGAAAACCTCACCACGACCCTCTTTTTCAAACATAAAAGGATTTATGCAAAAATGTAACAGCTATATCAATGCCCACATGGATGTACATAATCGATATCCACAGAAGCGTAAATGGTGTGTATGTGCTCAATATATGCAGTAAAGTGATACTAAAAAGGTTGAATGCATAGCCCAAAAACTAGCCAACAACACCTGCAAATGTATCAAGGAGTAAATCGACAACTATATAGTTGACAAAACCAGAAATCTGGAGAAATTTTACAAGAGTATCCTCTGCAAAATGAGTGTGACCTGTGTCAAAATATCATAAAACTACAAGTACTGATATGTTTTCTTGCATAGTGAATCATTGACTCCACTGCATATAATCCGTTACCCAATAGAAGCCAACTAGGCTTATCGAGCACCTATGAATAACTATCATACATCTCCTATGACGAAGCTGGGTAAGTCTTCCACTTGCATCACTGAAGAGATCCCGACATCTTGGTGTCTCCCAGTTAAGAAAACCTCACCACGACCCTCTTTTTCAAACATAAAAGGATTTATGCAAAAACGTAACAACTATATCAATGCCCACATGGATGTACATAACCGGTATCCACAGAAGTGTAAATGGTGTGTATGTGCTCAATATATGTAGTAAAGTGATACTAAAAAGACTGAATGAATAGCCCAAAAACTAGCCAACAACACCTGCAAGTGTCTGTCAACTCTGATGCTTTAGGCCCAAAAACCTGTGTAAATTTTGCAGGGGCTGCTCCCACCAAAACTGGAAACCTTTTGAGAAACCTGTAGTTTTACGAGTCTCGCTGAAAACACAGCCCCAAAGGTTGATATTTGTTGTCGGAGAATTACAAAGAACACTCTTCCTGATTTTCTTGGAATTTTATGAAGAGAACTATGTTCGAAAGTACTCCAAGATTTCTCCAAAAGACACCCCAAAAATGCTTCAGAAATAGGCCTTGAAAGAAAAGAATGAAGCTTTGAAGGACCAAAACATGTTCAAAGTAATGTTAACCTTAGTCTTTCTCCTTCTTTAGACACCACAAGAGTGTAGCTTAGTGGCAAGAGATTTCCACAGTTAAGTGAGCTCTGGGGGAACAGTACTGGGATGGGTGACCTCCCAAGAAGTACCGAGAACCTCTATATTCCTTGATTGTTGAGGTCCTCCCTCGCCCACAGCCAACAAGGCCAATGGTCACTTCGGTGACTCAAATGACAAGGTATGCCAAGGTCTACGCCTTGGGCACCGCCTTAGTCATAAGCCTTGGAGGAAGCCGGGGAGGGAGGGGGGAGGGGGGGAGTGCTCGCTTCGCTCACATAAAAGGAAAAAAGATTTTGCATCCAACTACTCTGACACCAGTGAAATAATTTGATGACGATGCACCACAGTATGCTCTCCTTCTTGAGAGCTTCACGACGATATCCTCGGAGTAGAAAACTGAGCTCTTAGGGCTGCACACAGTACTCGGCACAGAGGTTGTAGAATACGCAAAAAACACAGTACGCAAGGAGCACGAAGATAGACTTCTTAGGTCTTACAAAAAATGGTTGAACTTACAGTCTGTGACTAACCAGACCACTATATGTTTCAATAAAGAACATATACAAAGAAGTGTCCAGTGGCCATTTGGCCTTTCACATGGACACTAACGGTAACACAACTTTAAGCGATAGTGAACTTAATTGGAGTCCATATGATTTTATTCATTCAAAACAAAGAAATCACTTAAGTGTACCATGTGCCAATGATTTGGTATATTTTTTTTGTAATATGCATTTGTTACATGCTCCAACCAAGATAGCTTCTATAGCAGCACAACAAACTTTTGGATAAACTGAAACTCATGAAAGTTTAACAAATGATTCATGGAGTGATCATGATCTAGATATAGATCACAAAAATGGTTCAGACATGGAAGAAATAGATGACATGGTACCTATAATAGATGATGATATTCAAAATGAAGAAAATGATGTACTTTGAATACTTTGGTTAGATTCAATTGGACAAATAATGTCTTTAGCATAAAGTTATATCTTTGATTATAAAAAGGGGCTTGTCAATTTAGAGTTTTGTTGATTGAATAATTCATCCATAGTGAACTGATAAAAAAATGATGATGCCTCTGATAGTCTTCCATATCTCTTCTCATATGCATCAAGAGATATTTGTAAATTTTTCACTTGATTTTCTAAATCATCAATTCTCTTTTGTTGATATATAATCAATTGTTCTTTGTAATCCAAGAGTTGTTAATCCTTCATTGTATAATTTTGCTCCCTGTTTTGATAAATCATGGATAAGGTTATATTCTTTAGGTAATAGAATGTAGGGCCACTTTCAATGAAGAGGGCCTTTGTGTCCTTGATTATAGAATTCTGCATGATTTTGAGGATGACCCAAACCTATACCTGCATTCTTCGAGGAATCATCCCAATCTACACATCAATAAATAATCCCTTGTACAAAATCTTTTTGAATGAAATAAATTGCTATTTAATTATTAGGTAATGATCTTTCAACTTGAATGAAGCGTTGAAGTAGATGTTTTTCTAATCCTTTATGTTTTAAGTTAGAAAGCTTTAATGGTGTTGTTTCTTTTGCCCTCAAATGATACCACATCATTTAATCCACATAATTCAAATGATACCACTTTATTTAATGCACATAATTCAATGAATCCACATAATTCAAATGAATCCACACATTTCAAATGAATTATCATTTAATCCACTTAATTCAAATGAATCCACATAGTTGAAATGAATCCACATCATTTAATCCACTTTATTCAAATGAATCCACATCATTTAATCCACATTGTTCAAATGAATCCACATCATTTAGTCTAATTAATTCAAATGAATCAGCATCATTTAATACACATATTTCAAATGAATCCATATCATTTAATCCACAGATTTCAAATGAATTCATGTCATTTACTCCACTTAATTCAAATGAATCCACATCATTCACTCCACTTAATTCAAACAAATCCATCTCACTTAATCCACATATTACAAGTGAATCCACATCATTTACTCCACTTAATTCAAATGAATTCACATCATTTAATCCACTCAATTCAAATGAATCCACATCATTTACTCCACCTAATTCAAATAAATCCATATCGTTTAATCCATATAGTCCAAATGAATACATATTTTTTTTAACATGGTCTTAATCCATCCATAATGAATATCTTTAAACCATAGCAAACTAGATTTGAGAATACTCTAAGCAGTTCATGTGTGTCTACTCTTTTTGATGCATCTCCATCACATGCTAGTTGTAAAGCATATTTAAACTTATAAACCCCACTTCTATTAATGGGATAACTATTTAAATCTATGTATTTCAAATTTGCAATAGGATTATCAAAATCATATAAGTCTCGTGATTTTCATCAAATATTGGAGGACTAGTACATATACATTTGGGTGCAATCCACTAGTACTTTCGACTCCACTCATCTCTAGTTGATATTTCTAGATCAGATAGCTTCAAAAAACTTTTTTTTGTTAGCAAATTCATTGCTCTACCAAAATCACATAGTCCAATATAAGCATGGTCAGCTTCAAAATGCAACAAAATGTTGCTTGGATGGAGATCATTATGGGAAATATTATAGGAGTGTAAAAATTATATTATTTGCAATAACCCATTGATAAAATTCTAGATATTTGTCTTCATAGTTTTTATATGTCCTTCTATGTCTTTAGTACTTTTACTTTGTGGTACCTTTAAGTACTCTTTTTTCATTTTCTCTAGCCACACGTCTAAGGTACCACCATTCCATAATTTGAAAATGAGACATGTGTTTTTGCTATGATGCCTAGCTAATCCAAGTAGACTGATAATTCCACTATGTGTAACAGGTAAAATTGTGGCTTCATTCATGGCTTCAGCCTCTCATGTCTATATATCACCACCATGTAAATTGAACAATTTTGTGGCAAAGATTTTGTTGATGAATCTTGAGTGGGTTATTCTAACTTTATGGATCATTCCATATTGTCCTTCGCCATGAGAGCTGCATCGTCAAGATGAATAGATGAATATGTGAGCAAACAAAGATTATTCAATGTTTGATATCCCATATTCACATGTATATCTTTTTGTATTTGGATGTATTTTTGGTATCTCTCTCCATTTAATTGTGTCCGGTCTCACTCGCTTGCCTCTCTTCATTGTTTGATAGTGTAAATTGACAAATTTGATTTTTTTTATGAATCCAAGCATTGTGGTGTATGCATAGAGAAATGATAAAAATATGGATAGATAGTTAGGTAAGTAGATTTATAATTAAATAAAAAGTACAATTATCATATTGAAGTGAATCTATGTAACTATTAACAATGTAATAGTCAAAGAATCAGACATTCATAATAGTTCATATATCCTCACTTTACTATGTATGATTCTTGTCACATGAGTGTATATAACTATTGTGTAAGAGTCAAATAATCATACAATCACAATAGTTTCTATACACCTTGTGACCTACACTGTAAATATGCTCACATGAATTTAAGTGACTATTTTGAGAGTAAGAGTCAAAGAATCAAACAATCAAAATAGTCCCTATACACTCCCTATACTATTGAGAGAGTAGGAATCGAGGTGGTGATTCAAATAATTTCAATAGATCTATTGCTCAATCCTATACTACTGTGAGAGTAAGAGTCAATGTAGCGAGTCAGACAATCACAGTTGTGGTTTAGTTTAAATTTTATTCATCAACATATATAAGTAAGAAATGCTTTTGTGAGTTGAAAATGTATACTTTTGATGATTAAAATACATAAAAATAATTACATAAATACAAATCATACATATATAAGAGATGCATATGTGAATCATAAACATATGCATGATAGAATAAACATAACAATAAAATAGAAAATAAATGGAAAATAGAGCAATACCTAAATGGTATGTTAAGGAAAGGGCTCTATGAATGGTATGGTAGTAGTAGAGCTCTATGAAATTGTGAAGAAGCAGGTGAGGAATAAACTTTCTAATCAAATGAAAAAAAAAATTCTTTGCTAAGAAATACATTTTCGATCAAAAGCGCTTTTGATCGAAAAGCTTTTTGATCAAAATCAGTTCAATCAAAAGTCCATCCATGTTTGATTTTTTTTACATTTATTCATAAACCCACAAATAAAACAAATATATTCAATATTTTTCCATTATTTTATTGAATAAATGCAACCTAGATTATGCATGTCAACATGTGCAATATCTAGTCTCATGTTTGCTGGTAAACTAAAGATCCAACTAATCATCGATAATAATGTACATCAATGAGTGATAATGAGTCCTCTAGATTGACCTTGATGTTGGGATCACGTTGTGTAGATACTAAGTGACATTGGTCCATGTTATACATGGGAAGGAGATAAGAGTAGTACTTCATTCTAGAGGGGAATATAACTTCTTTCATGTGCCAAAATTCCATTCCTAAGAAGTATTGAAGCAAGCCAAAATCTATCATTGATTACTCAAGGCAAAGCTACTTCATGATAAACTCGATGCACTCAGCATCTAACCATGTCAAGATGAAGTCAACTACATAGAGAGTAATGATTGCAACTAGGGTCCCTTTTTCTATAGAGAACATTTGATGTATCCATTTGGCCACCATTTATTTTTTATCCGTCCACATCAAGGAGACATCGAACCCCATCAAGGTTGGTGAGGCAACAAGTAGGGTACTTTACCTTAGGCATCCTCTTCCTCTTACTAGTCAAACCCTAGATAAAATTCAGAAGAACTGATTAAGTTTAGAAAACTATGACTTTAGTGGAATAAAACGAGATAGGTGGTAAATAATTGATGGTGTGATGAAATGGTTGTGGAGAAAGATTCTATGAGGGAGGATTCAATGAATTTTTTCCCAACAACTAAGTTTGATATTACCTTTCTCAAGAATCTAGTTCCACGTGTTACTAGGGGAGACATTGAAGCCCATTGGCATTTCAAGAAGCCTCAAAATTTCCCCATCCATAATTGGTTGGAAACTAGCATTAATTATAAATTCATGTAGAGGGTGCCCGAAGTGCTTCACCATTTATTTGATGTGGTTGATGATAGATCCACTAGCCATACAATAGGCCATAAGAGCAAATATATATATATATATATATATATATATATATATATATATATATATATATATATATATATATATATATATATATATATATATATATATATATATATATATATATATATATATATATATATATATATATATATAGATCTTTGACCTCATTCTATATGGTAGCATTAGTATCGTGAGCATAGGTCTAGAGTATTAGGACCCCTTGGCAACTAGGGATAGAGATCCCAACAAGATTTCCTTGCATACATTCAATATGGAGGAGCCAGCCTAATGCATTAGTAGCAATGGCATACAGGAGGGGAGCGAGAGGACATCCTTGTCTAATATAATTTTTAAGAAGAATAGGTTGCAATCATGAAGAGCCTACAAGATCAAATCCCAGAAGATCCTATCATATGCTTTGTCAAAGTCAATTTTGAAGAACACAAAGAATTTTTCTTTTGAAGGATCATGGTTGATGCCTTCCCAAAGTATGTTCCTTAATTCCATATATTCAAAGGTTGGGATTGTATTTCTCAAGATGACAACTTCTCGAATTGCCTTGAGCCATGCATTGTCGGAAATTTGGGCTTTCAATTCGATATGATCTCTAGTATGTCTCTTTGCATCCTCGAATAGAGTCTCATAATCTCTGATAATCCCCAACCATTTCTGACTAGCAAGATATTGTTCTTTAACTCTCCTTGCTATAATTTTTCCCACTTTTGTTTGGATGTACTCCATGGTTAAAATTCTCGAATAGATATGGAACCATCCACATTTAAATTGAAGATTCCCATCTTTAAGCTTTATGATAATTGTATTATGATCTAAAATGATTCCAACATTATCAGAGCTAGTATGCAAATCCCACTCGTTAGCAATCTAAGATGACCAATAAATGGTTCCAATCAAGCCGCCCAAAAAACATCACCTTTTTAATTGTTGGCCCAAATAGATCATGTGTCCTAAAAGATATCCTTGAGGCAAAAAGAAAGTTTTAGTTGAATCCATTCTTTTTTTCACCAATATGTTAAGAGTTTGACTACGTTTTAGATATCTTTATGAGAAGTAAGTAACCATATTGAGATCTCCCACAAGAATGAGTCGAGGGGAAAGAGTGATAAGTGACTTCTAACAAAGGGCTCCCCTAAACCCATAGTTGGGAAAATATATCGAGGCAACACAAAAATTGTATGGCTTCCCTAGTTGGACCACTAGCTAAAAATTTCTAGAATCAGTATATTACTCAATAATCCTCTTCTTCGCCAACATAGGATTAGAACCGATGCACAAGCCACGACTTCCCTGCAAGTGATTGGTATTAAGCATGAAAGTCATGACACATGAGTTTTGTATTCCAAGCTAGCTTCTTGCCCTACACTATAATCTACTAGAGACAACTAATGAGCGGTGAAATATTCCTTTCTCTATTAAGACTAGTGTTGTACTTTGACACTTTAGTGTCCTAAAAAAGAGACAATATTCAATGAATTTTCTATATTACTAGAAGGAACCATTTATAAATGTAAGTATGGAACATGTTAGCATAAGGGTTGAATATTTCTAAAAAAATATATAGTTTTCAGTAAATGATAGAAACAATAAGATTTATTCACTAATTTTATGATGTTGGTTTCAATATTGATTGTAAAAATTGTAGAGATGTTACTAAGTATTGATTTTTTATTAAGATCATGATCACATAATTTTCATTGTTGTATATGCCATAAAATCTCTTATTTTATATATGTAAAGACTTTTTTATCTACAATCAAAGATTTGTAATGATTTTAATTAGGTTTATGGCATATAATTAATCGCATATGTGCCCTGACCCATTTTTTGCTATCAAATTATTGTTTTATGATCTTAAAGTTATAAATGTTTTTTTTGAAAACCTTAGGAATCAATTTTGTATGTTCCTTCTTCAAACAAAACAATACTACTATTTTCGTGGTGGTTAATCATGATGTTTTTTTTTGTAAAAGATGCAATTCAACCACTACTTTCATGTACTAAGGAGACATCAGTTAGCTCCAAAGATGTGTATGACCTTTTTTTTTCCTCTTTTTACAAGTGGATAGTCAAGTGCTCGTCCAAATGAGGCAATTTTTCCCAGCCTTTACAAGTTCCATATGATGATGTAGATCATTCCATTTCTTATGAAAATTTACATGATGCACTCGTTGATCGGAGGATTGATATAGAGGAGGCAAAAAGTATGCCTAAATAGTTGGTGCGTACTTTGGGAGATAGCAAATTAGATGCATCTCTATCATATCATAATCGTTTAGGCTCTCATAATGCTTCCTTTGCATCAGACTTCTATGCAATGGCTATCTCTAGTCTTTGTGATATGAATGGGCCTCTTTCTTTTGATGAAGCACAAAATTTAGAAAAATGGATGGATGTTATGCAATCAGAATATGATTCTATTATGAGGAATGGTACCTCGTCTTTATGTGATTGGCCTCTAGGCAAAAAGGACATTGGCATGGAAAAAATATCATAAGAATAAGAAAGGAACATAAAGTGATGGCTTATAACAAAACTTCTAAAAGCAATCAGTAGCTTTTTCAAACAAAGGATACAAAAGTTTCTTTAATATGGAAACCCCACAATGGTGAGTGAACTGGTCCATCACTAGTAATTGAAATGTTGTAGAAGTAACAAAAGATCACTCTAAGATACTAAAGAAATTGTAATGTAGTCAAGCATTATTTTTGCTTTCTTCTTTTTATCGATAGAATTAAGATCTCCTTTGACATATGATGCTTGCTCAATAAAAGGATAATGACAACAATTAGTCTACTGAATTCGTGACGACCGAATTTCCACCAAATGGTTTGAAAAAAATCACAGCATATGAGTCCACCAACAGCAAAATAATTCCTTCACTTACCTATCAAACAACGTTGTTATCGTGAAACTTAAAAGAACTTGGTGGTCATTGTAGAGGAGGTACTTGGGTACCTACTTTTAATAGGAGCAAGAAATATGCACTTCCAGTACTTCGCCTACTCAAGGGAGGTTCTCCTTAGGGAAGTATACCCTTTAACATTTCTATGAGTAGGCAGATCGCAATAGTTGCACAGTATTGTAAATACTCATAGAGAAAATTAATGACAAATGACAATAGTGAAATACTAAACCACTCCTTAGTTCGACCAGATGATTACAATATAGGCAAAAGAAATGCTCTAAAAGTTAATGCTCTGGACTAACATACCATTCCACAACTAAATAGAATCAATACCAAAGATCCATCCAATTCAATCAACACATCTAGATGAAGACTTGCACTGATTAGTACAAAGATATGAAGACCTGCTCTAAGGAAATACCATAGAAATCAAGCCACTCCTTCACACTATAGTGCTGTTAGCCCTTCACTGGGAAGCACACGCTCTGTATCCTTACCACAGAGTGACTTCCTATAGTAGGCTTGTAGCCACAAAGTGTAAGAGAAGACCAGAAGAAGACCAGAAGAGATGTCGGAGATACTTCGTCCCCAATTAGTACTAGTCCATTGCTTTTATAGGCTCCAATAGTCCAAGAGGGCCTAGTCGATTTCCCACGTTCATTGAATATGCACCGATTGATTGCCCCAAAATGGAAGGGTATATCAAATATGGTACTGGCCACCAGTTTTGAATTAGATCCTCAAAAATAGGCAATCATCACAAATGGTTGGCAGTAATACTTATTTATCTGTTTATTCTTTTACTATCACTTTTGAATGCAAGCTGAGGTATCTTTCTTAACCAAACAAATCACTCCACCGACTAAGAACGGCCATGCACCACCACCCATAGAATCAAGAAAAAGCTCTCAATCCGTCCATCCTTACTAGCCCTGTTAAGCAATAAACACCATTGTGGGTGGGGGAAGGAGGAAGGCGAAGGGTGGGTGGAGTGGAGGGTGGTGTGGGTGGGGGTAGGAAGGAGGCGGAGGGTGGGTGGAGTTGGGGGTGGAGGGTGGGTGGAGTGGAGGATTGGTGGGTGGAGTTGGGGGGTGGTGTGGGTGGGGGGAGGAGGGAGGCGGCTAAGAACCCCAAGAATATGCCAAAAATCACTCCTATCAACGTTATTGGGTTAGTTGTATACTCTACAGGAAGTGTAACTTCCACTATCCCAGTGCAACTAGTCAGTATAGCTCAAGCTTTGCAACAAAACCAAGGTTTAGGACAGGAAACGAGTTATGAGGTTAGTGAGACTCAGAGCATAACTAAGAACAGGACCAAAGCTTGGAAGGATAGTCACAAGAGAATGAAAACGCAATGGGCAAAGAAGATGAGTGAACTCGAGGAAAGTCTAAGAGAAATGAAAGCCAAGATAATTGAACTCACATCTCAAGCTCACTCTCACACTACTCCCCATCCACCATTCCCATCTCCTTCCAACCCACCTTACGCAATCCCACCACTCCCTAGAGCAGGATCAATCCTAGCAGATCCCACTCGCGAGGACTTAGACATGATGCTTAAGGCATATCAAGCCAGACTTCAAGAAGGGCCAAATGTAACGGATCATGAAAATTGTTACCCTAGAGCTGAACTAGAGCTCGAATGAACTAAAATTTATGCTAAGATGGTGTAATTGGCTCAAACCATGTTTGAAGCCAATTGCCTCTTTAACTTCTCTAGTTTAGCTCAGACACAATTGCACTTTGATGGACTACTAGAAAGATTGGAGAGGCTAATTGAAAATTTTGAAAAGGACCCCGCCTGTCAAGGTAAGGACAAGGCAAGTGAAAGGATAAGCCGTCCTGCCCAGGAAGCTTATGTGCCTAACTCCACAGAACCAGACACATCTTCTTCTATGAATCGATATTCTCCAAAGCTTCTAAGAGAGATTCAAGAAGAGAAATGGGCTAAAGAAAGTGAATCTCCTCCTCCCATTGAACTTGTGGACGACTTGCATGATCAATTCCCACAAGACATTCCTTCCATTTATGGAGAGCAGGAGAGTGCCCACTCCCATGAGAGATTAGACTTTGAGTCTAATTCCTTACATGAACTACCCCATTTCACCAGCCCATGGGAAGCAAAATCCACTTGTATGAGAGCACCCACCATCATGATAAGAAATGAAGACTAAAGCATACCTAGGAATAGAGAGGTAGTAAAGAACACTAAAGTGTAGTGCAACCTCACTTTAGAAGATTTACTCAAGGTTAAGCCAAAATTATGGAAACATGTAGCCAACCAGGTGCCAGAAGTAGCAAAACCTCGTTCCCAGGTAGGATCTCATAGAATAGTGCCAGAGATACCCTTGGACAAGATAGGTGACATGAGGGAAAGGGAAGAAGCAAACACCTATCTTCCAATCACCCATCAAGGTTACACAACCAAGGAAATTTTGGACTCAGGTGTAGGAGTTGCAATTGCTACCACTTCCCTCTGGAAGTGTTGGGGCAAGCTAGCACTCAGGCCAATGAGAATGAAATTGCTGATGGCCGATGGTCACATAGAAAGACCTTTAGGACTGCTAGAAGGGATAACTCTCATTACATGTGGTGTTGAGTTTGCGCATACTTATGCCATATGTGACTTTTGCAAGAATCAGGCCTATGAGATGATTTTGGGAAGAACATTTATGCGACAGTTGCAAGTGGTACAATATTGAGGAACCAATTCTTTGTATTTGCAACACTTAGGTGTAACAACCAAAGTCAATCTCAAGGATTACTCTCATAGAGACGTACCCCCTATTCAATGGAATCCCATCCATAGAGCTAAAGATGATATGGAGTCAGTGCATTCCATAGGATCAGGATCCTCATGGATGCATGAAGATACCCACTTATGGATGTGCAAAGTAGCAATGGAGGAAGAGAAGAGAGAAAAAGCCAGAGAGTTACGTGCTAAGGAAACTCATAAATCGATTCAAGACCGAGCCTATGCACCTATGGTATTTCCAGACAAAGAATTTGAACCCCATGGTTGGGCGGAAATTTTAGCAACAATGGATGTAGCCATCAATGAAGAACAATGAACACCCCACTGTGACAAAGATGGCTATGACATTTATGTCTTCACAATAGAACCAATCATGTGTGATTCGGTTATTGAAGAATGTGACCCTAGCAGTGGTGCATTCAAGGATGCAAGTGACTTCGATCTAGAGTCAATCATTATGGACCCACCTTTTGCATCAGATGAGGAACATTTGTACGAAGTAGAAGTTCACCCTCAGAGACATGAAGATCTTACAAATAATGTGAGGTTAAACACACAAGTGCATTAGGGGAAAATGTGAGCCCTGCATGGGCCTTGTAAGGATCCCTAGTTTCTAGGGATTAAAAAGCTTAATCCATGAACTTTAAAAACACTAGTGGTATTGTGAATTAAAATCATGTATTTTTTTTTGGAACGTGAGCATTTGTAAGCCTTTAGATTGATCCGATCAATCGCTTAAATTGAATTCTAGCTTAAGCTTGAGAGAGAATTCAAGAAAATTCGTGGGAGTGGGGACCATATTTTGAGCACTCTCTGCAATAAAATAGACCATTAGATCTTTGAAGATCCAATGGATCCCCGCAACTACCATTGATCTGCATTTTGTGATGCATGCGCACCATCCAATCGATGGCATATCTAGTGGCTAGCTTTAAATGGCACCCTCTTCATGTGGGGGATCAATCTAGGCCCTCAAATCTTGCCCACATCTGAAGGCCACAAATGCAAGCGCTGACAATTCCTCCAATTTAAATTGGGGCCATCTGATCGAACATATAATCCAATGACTTTGAGCAAAAGGTGCTTTATAACAATAACTATGCTGCCAAGATCAAAGAAGAGATAGATTGATTGGTTGAAACCGGATTCATCTATGATATTGAGGAAATTGAATGGGTATCCACCATAGTAGTGGTCCCCAAGAAGAATGGAAAGTTACGTGTATGCATTAACTTGAAGAATGTTAATGTAGCCACTATTAGAGAAAGCTATCGGCTCCCTATTACTGAGCATCTACTAAAAATAGTAGCAGGCAAGGAAGTGTAGAGCTTCCTTGATGGATTTTCTGGCTACAATCAAGTAGCCATTGCTCTAGAAGATTAGCATAAGATGGCTTTTGCCATAGAGTGGGGCACATTTGCTTTTTGGGTAATGCCATTTGTTGACCTCCAATGGAACATGCCACTCTTTATCGAGTGTCTTTAGTGCCAGATTGGAGCGAACCATTAGTAGTCTTTTTGAGGACGAAAACATTCCCTCAAAATATGAATTTGGCTACACAAAGTAGCTTAGAATAAGAAGCACTAGACTACTCACTCATTGGATATTTTTATACAAGCATGGAAAAGATAGTTACCTCAGACTGTGTGTCCATCAGAGTGAATATCTTCAGATTTTGGAAACTGCTCACCAGGGTGTAGCAGGAGGACACTTTGGACCAGACCGTGTGATTAAGGCAATCCTATTTGCAGGCTTGTGGTGGCTGACCCTTCACATGGATGCACATACCTATGTGAAGTGGTGTGATGTTTGTTAGCGAGCTCAATATCCCATATGTAAAGATGAGATGCCATTGAAACCTATGAGGGATGGACATGCATTCTCTAAGTGGGGAATAGACTTTCTAGGTCCTATTAACCTCCTAGCTAAGAGTTCACATGCTGAATACATCATTTTGGACACAGAATATCTAACCAAGTGGGTAGAAGTGAAAGCCATAACAAAGAATGATGCTCAAACAATAGCTAATTTTTTATTTGAGAACATGTTCACTAGATATGGACTACCGATAGAGCTAGTAAGTGATTAAGAAGGAACTCCATTGACTCGATCAGTCATGTATGTGATGATCCATTGGTTGTAAGAGAATATGGAGCATACTATGATCAAAATTTCTGATAGACTCCACTATTGATCGAGACAATAGTGGACATTGTTTTGATGTCTCGCCTATTAACGAACATAAATTTGAGAATTATTTAGTTTGTACTCCTACGACTAGCTTACATTATATTACTAAAGAAAACTTGTCAAAAACATTTAGAAAACAAACTGAAAAATATTTTAGGAAATCAGGATTAATTTCAAGTGATGAGAAAATTGAGTGTATAATTGAACTATCAAAAAGTTCTACCTTATTAGAAGAACTAGAAAATGCTTCCCAAGAAAATTTAGAATCAAATCTGATTATTCTTGAATCCATTCAAGAATATGAGATTATTAGTGAATTCACCCTAGAACATGAAGTTAGCATAAAAACCAAATACAAAACTATTGAAAAGAAATTAAAGCCTATAGCTCAACCCTTACCCAAAGATAGTCATGATATATTTCGGTGAATATCAAATGACCCTATACTTAGAGATCGATCTAAGATAGGTCATATTTTTACAAAGGAGAGTAAGAAATATATTAAATTTGGTGATGAATTTCTTTCTCAAATTGAAAAAGATCAGTTTACCAAGATGATTGTTCGTCATGGTAAAGCATTTTCTTTATTCCCACACGAGATAGGATGTGCAGACCCAAAGTAAGTAGCTCCAATGATAATTTTTACAGTACCGCACATTCCTTGGAATCTTCATCCAATTCCAGTTCCAAAGGCTCATTTGCCTGAGCTAATGAGACTATTAAAGGAGATGATTTCCATGAGAATCTTGGAACCGTCATCAGCACCATATTCCAATAGGTGGTTCACGGTACCGAAAAAGAGCGGGAAACTATGCTTTATTCAGGATTTGCAGCCTGTGAATAAAGTCACTATTAGGAATGTAGGAACGGGACCCATCGTAGATGAGTTTACCGAGGCATTTGCCGGTCATTACATCTATTCAATGGGAGACATGTATTCAAGGTACGATCAGTTTCAATTAGCAATTGAGAGTCGAGATGTGACCACGATGAAGACTCCTTTGGGTTTGGTACGTATGTGCACTTTACCACAAGGAGCAATGAATTCTGCGGCACACATGATGAATGCTATGAATCTGTTCCTACATGACTTTATCCCAAAAGTGACGATGCCTTTTATTGATGAAAATCCAATAAAAGGGTATGTGGAAAAAGAAAAAGATGAAAATTTAGATTCTTCAGGTTGTAGAAAGTTTGTTTCCAGCCATATTTCAAATTGTGAAAAGATTCTTGAAAGATTTGAAGAGGTTGGACTAATTTTCTCCCTAGAGAAATCAATTTTTGGTGTTAATGAAGTGAGCCTAATAGTTGGGCATTTATGCGGTCATTATGGTCGTAGACCCTATCCAACAAAAGTTGATGCCATTAGTAGGATTTCTACAGATGTTGCAATGTTAGTGAAGTAAGGAGATTCCTAGGTGCATGTGTTTTCTATGTCATCTGGATCCCTCACTTTGCTCATGTAGCGAATCCGCTTTATGATTTATTAAGAAAAAGAAAGAAATTATTTTGGACTGATGAGCATTCTAGAACAATGAGACGTCTAAAGCAGTTGCTTATCAATGCTCCTATTTTGAAACATATTGATTATACAAAAAATAAGCCTGTAATCCTAACCGTTGACACTAGTCCGATTGGTATAGGCTAGGTCATTGGGCAGGATGACGAGGAGGAGCAAAGGTACGCAGTTCGCTTTGGAGCGAAGATTCTTCACGAAACTCAAAGGAATTACCCGCAAATTAAGAGAGAAATATGGGGATTAGTTACAGCTTTAAAAACAGATAAGGAATACTTTATAGGTGCTAATGTAATAGTAGAGACCGATTGTCTTCCGTTAATAGGTTTAATAGCTAATTGTTCATCCCCAGACATAGCTATGCTACGATGGATAGCCTTTATTAAATTCATTAATCCTGCTTTTGTTCATATAGCCGGTAAACATAACACCGTTGCTGATATGCTTTCAAGAGCAAAGATTGACAATGATAGTCAAGCAATAAATAATCATATAAATTTAATAAATTATGAAACATCTACTTATACATATGAGAGATTTAGAGAAGACGATTATGAAGGAGAGTGGCAAGATATAGGATACTATCTAAGTTCGTTTCAGCCTCTCCCAAGTTGGTGTACAAGTCGATTCCGGAACATCAAGAAGAAGTCTTTCAGCTTCTTCTTGAAAGATGGATATCTTTGGAGACACGCTAGAGGAAAGGTTCGAAACCCTCAAAGAGTACTAGGTTTAAAAGTTTTTCAGTGCAAGTTATGCAATAGATGCATGAAAGCCTTTGGTCTGGTCATAAAGGCTTTGTTGCTACATATGAAAAGATTAGGGAAAGCTACTGGTGGCCGAGGATGTATGTAACTGTTAAAGAATTTGTGAGCACTTGTAATATATGCTAGTTACATTCTTCTCTCAAGCATAGAGATCCCCTTCACCCAACCTATCCACCTTGTATTCATTACAAGTGGGTAGTCGACCTTGTGACCATGCCTAAAAGCAATAGTGGCATGAGATACATCGCTCTCGCACGAGAGGATTTGACAAATCATGTCGAGGGCAAAGCGCTTCATTCCAATACTACTTATAATGTATGTGTATTCCTTCTAGAAGAAGTTTTATCCAGATTTGGATATGTGGAAAAAGTAGTAGCAAATCGAGGAGAGTTAGATGCTAGAGAGGCAAGAGAATTCTTTGCACAACATGGAATTCGATTGTCTCTTACGACTGCCTATAACCCAGAAGCAAATGGTAAAATAGAACGAGGGCATCCTTCCATAGTGAAGGCTATTTCGAAAGCTTGCCATAGAGATATTGGTTAATGGCCAAAATATCTCCCATTTGCTCTTTGGACTGATAGAATGACATACACGAGAACAATTGGTTTTATGTCGGCTGAACTCATGTACTGTCAGAAACCGATATTTCCCGTTCATACTCAGGTAGTTAATTGGATGAGTTTAGGTTGGAAAGATAATGTTTCACGAGAGGAATTATTAGCACTTAGGATTAAATAGCTAAAACAAGTTAACGAAAATCTAAAAGAAGCAATTAAAAAATTAAAAACATCTCCATTAAAAAATAAAATATATTTTGATAAGAAACATAGACTGAGACCGCAACCAATAGAGAGTGGTGACTGGGTGCTTGTGTATGATAATACGTTTGATACTCAATACAATGCACGTCGAAAACTAACTAAATGTTGGTTCGGACCTTATGTTGTTGTTTCAGTTTTTGAACCAGGTACTTATAAATTACGTGAATTTGATGGTTCTGTGTTAAGAAATTTGATTGCAGGGAAAAAAATCAAATTATTTAACAGAAGAGAAAGCAGTAAGTTCAAATTGGACGAAGACTTCCTGGAGGATGAAGATGAAGACGAAGAATAACTAGGTGACTTAATTCTAATTATTTGTATTATTTATTTTTCTCTTCATGCATTTTATAAATAGGGTTTTATTTATTTCTAATATAAAGAGGGAATTTATTAAAATTACATAAATAATGAATGAGAAATTAAAGTAGGAATATGTTTATAGATTGGAAGTCTGATTTAGAGAACTTGTAATGCGTTGTGAAGATAGGAGAGTGGAAAACTTAAACTGCAACCCCTATTAAAAGAGAAATTTACTTTATACTAGTAGAATTCTTTACTTTCTGAACCCGTCTATCAAATGAGATCCTAATTCTAGTTGTAGCAAATTTCTAGATCCTCCGATTAGGGGTTAAACCTTTCCCCTTAAACAAAAAAGTTACGAAGAAAAATTAAGAAAAGAAAAAAATGAGACCATCAAGTAGTATATTAATGGCTACTACAAGATGGGAAAAAGAAAAGAAAGAAAAGAAAAAAAAAAGAGAATACTATATAGAAAAATAAAAACATTTTAATTAAAAGTCAAACAGTTGATATCTCTCTCTCATATATTTTAATGCATTGATTTAAATTTACTAACTTCTCTTACTTAATACCTGCAGGCAAAAAAGATCATGAGGAGCTGGATTAAACATAGATTTTCTTATTTAAAAGAATTTAAGTTTATAGTTGGATATAGGGAAGTATTATGATATATATATTTTAATCATGATCATATGTATGTGCATGGGTATGAATGAATTGCAATAATTATGGGTCTTTATGTTTATGTTTATGTCGAGTAACTTCATGTACAAGAGAAGATATGTGTATGGTTAGTCTCTTACGTATTTTATAAATTATAATTATTTATGTGATTATATATCTTATAAATATTTAAAGTGTTTAATGAGTATAGTAGATAAGGGATTTCTTACTCTATATGTTTTTCAAGCTATTGAAGGCTTTCCTCATTCTCCATGCGAGAAAAGAAACTTTAAGTCCATATGTCTATATAAGTATGTTTATATATAATTGTTTATTTGCGAGTGCACGAGAGCATTTAAATGTGTGAGACATATATGAATATTTGATTTATTATATATTAGTATGATTTCGTTTATACATATATTAATATGTGAAAGGTTAATAAGTTTAACAATAATTAATATTATATATACAAACGTTTATCAAAATAAAAGAAATGCAAAAACGTATACATATGAGTTAGTGTTAGCACTTAAGTTATGTCAAACGTGGGCATGGCATGCATGTAATTAAAACTAGAAGTGTGGATGGAAAGTTGTGTATGTTTATGGATAAGTAAGTCTTATAAGTAAAAGTTACAAATCATTGATTTTTCTAATGTTCTTCCTGCAAATCATTGCGAAGGAGAATACGAGATTAGGAAATTACGAGATTGCAACATTACGAGCTTGAAGCAATTTATGATCATTTAGAAATATAAAATTTGTATAGGATTATTCTCAAGAATTTGTATTAGAACTTATCATAAGGTTTTGTATAGGCTTAAAAACTGATCTTAGAGATCTTTATACTTTTACTCTGCAATTCAATTAAGTTCTTTACATTTTGATTTCATATGTCTAAGGATTTAGGATCTACAAGCAGTTCTAAAATTAATAGTAAAGAATTAGATGACTTTATTATAGGAACATTTCTTCCATCTTCTATTGATAACACAATTAGTAACGTAAATAAAAAAAAGAAATAATTGAAGATTAAATAGTTGAGGTAACGTTACATACATTAGAACACGATCATTATATTTCCAGAGTTTTACCTTTACTATCTATAGTCTTACCAGAACCTGATAACAAAGAAGATCTATTTCCACCTAATTTGATAAGAAAAACTAATTCAAATCAAATTAAAACCGAAGTAGTTGATATAGTTAAAGATAAAATAACTAATGAGAAATTAGTTTTGTCTTCTCATTTAGAAGCTGTAACTAGATATAGGAGCGTACTTCCTTGCGGGCCATAAATCTAAGGATCTTAGTTCTTAATTTAGACATAAAAAGAAAGCTTTAGCTTTTATCGTTCTTAAACTGAGAATTCAATCCAAAAACCCAAAGCATATTTAGAAGCACCCTCCGTGTAGTCACATGGTTAGGTTAGCATGAATCTTTGAGATGAACATGTGCCTCCCTTCACACCCCTCTACGACAATGCAAAATTGGAGACGTGCTCTTTCCATCAGACAGAAGTGACATTTTTAGGGTACATTGTATCAGATAAAGGAATTTTTATGGACCCTAAGAAGATAGAGATTATCCTTGATTGGCAAGCTTCTTCGAGTGTTCACAATGTACAATGTGTTCTAGGGTTTATCAATTTTTACAGGATATTTGTCAAAGATTACTCCAAAATAGTGACACCCCTTACCAAGCTTATAGAAAACACAAAATTCTCATGGAATGAAGATGCATAGAAAGCCTTTCAAACCCTAAAATCATCATTCACTAGTGCTCCGATTCTAGTTCATCGTGACTCTACCAAGCTTTTTTTCTTAGGGACAGATGCATCATACTTTGCCTTGGGGCCGATCCTATCCCAACATGGGGATGATGGACACCTACATCCCATTGCATATCATTGAAGGAAATTCTCTCCTCCAGAGATTAATTATGAAATCCATGATAAAGAGTCTCTTGCAATCATAGATGCATTTGGTACCTGGCATCACCATCTAGAAGGAGCGGCTCATAAAGTTATTGTATACACAGATCATAAAAATTTAAAGTAGGTTATGACTACTGGCATCCTCAATAGAAGGCAATCTCGATGGAGTAACTTTCTATCCAAGTTTGATTTTGTTATTACGTATCATCTAGGACAACTAGCAATGTGAGTCAGATGCCTTGTTGAGAAGATCTTATCTTTCATTGAAGAAAGGCAAAGAGGCTTTTGATCAACAAGAGAGTGTTTTACTCAAACCTGAATGTCTCCAGCTAGCAAGTATCTTCAAACCATCAAGAAGATTCGGCCTTGATTCAATTGGTTCATGAGACTTTACCACATGATGAATTATTTTGTAACATCAAGCAAAAGATCCAATAAGGGAAACTTCATCAAGTAAACAAGTTCCAAGAAAATAATAGGTTACTATTTTATAAGAATCTATTGTATAACCCTCCACGAAAGCCCACGATGGCACACTTCATTCCAACTACCAAGAATCACAAGCAAAGCCACTACAAGTTTCTCAAATACATATTTCAACTTCATGACTACCTCATGACATTGTCAATGATTGAGGTCCACAGTTCATATCAAGCTTTTGTAACAATCTATGGAAGCTCCTTGGTGTTGAAGTTAAATTATCTACAGCCAATCATCCACATACTAATGGACAAATAGAATGGGTGAATCAATTCGTAGAACAAAATCTCCGTTGCACCATAAACTATCATCAAAATGATTGGTTTGAGCTTTTACCCTTTGCAGAGTTTGTCTATAATAACAATTTTCATACATCTACCAAGCAGACTCCCTTTTTTGCAAAATTTGGATAACATCCAAGGATGGATATACAACTCTCAAATCATGTCAAGAACCAAACTTCCAAAGACAAGGCCTAGTACCTCATGGACATTCACAAAGAACTCAAGGAAGAGATCCATAAAGCTCAAAAGTAGTATAACTATTATGCGGATCAGCATCTTGCTCAAAATCCATCCTATCGAATTGGGGATAAAGTGGGGTCACTCAAAAATAATTTGCAAACTTCAAGGCTATGTGCAAAGCTGGACCATTAGAAATTTGGTCCATTTTCCATCTTGGTCAAGATTAATCCAGTCACCTTCAAGCTCTAATTACCAAGTGCCATAAGAATACATCCAGTTTTCCATGTGTCCATGTTGGAACTATATCAAATTTCACCATTGAGAGGGGAGAGAACCATTCCTTCACCACCTATCGAGATTGATGATCATGAAGAATTTGAAATCAAGCATGTCCTAGATTCAAGAATATCTCGAGGAAGATTGGAGTACCTTGTTCATTGGAAAGGATATGATATCAGTGATCGTACTTGAGAACTTGCAGAGAACCTTCAGAGAGCACCAATCAAGGTTCGAGAAATTCATCAAAAAAATCTAATGAACCGAAAATTAGAGATAACGACCACTCCTCGTGGAACTCGTCACTTGAGAGGGAAGTGATGTCATGGACAAGGGAGATCTTTTGAATCTCATATTCCATGTGCCTTTTGTATCTCATGATTTGTTCAAAATTTGGGAAAACCAACGCTTCCATTACATACGAAAGGTGCCAAAACCCTAAGACCAATACCATCACTAGCAATTGAAACGTTGCAGAAATAACAAAAAGATCACTCTCAGATACTGAAGAAATTGTAAGGTACAAGAACAATATTTCAAACATTATTTGGCCTTTCTTCTTTTTATCGATAGACATCTCAAAATCTCGCTTGACATCTGATGCTCGCTTGTCTCGGGACTCGATAAAAGGATAATGACAGCAATCAGTCTACTGAATTCGTGACGACCGAATTTCCAGCGAATGGTTTGACAGAAATCACAGCATATGAGTCCGCCAACGGCAAAATAATTCCTTCAATTACCTGTCAAACAAAGTTGTTACCGTGAAACTTAAAAGAACTTGGTGGTCGTCTTGTTACTGTGGATAAAATGGAGGTAGGGTGTAAATCCTACCTCGGCAACAGTTGCATCGTTTTTCCATGCTGCAAGGGCTGCCTCTGTGAAATCACACGCAATGTTCAATCCACTGTTCAAGACTACGAAACAAACATGCTCACTTCACTTCCGTCACACGGGAAAAAGATAATATCTATCCAAGGCTATGCGGAGCGCATCTGAATGAAGCCATGTCTTCTCATGTCCCGATCTCCGATGAAGATGTACTTGCATTGACAATATCCCAAAAGAAAACTGAAAGTACAGCTGTATTCTTCCAATCTAAGAAAGGAACTGCTCTTCCCAAAGCTTGTACTTACCCGATGAAAAGTATGCTGAGAAGCCATGGGACATCGTTCTGTATGACTGCCTGAAGTACATATTCTCACCTGCAAGAAAATAGCGAGACTCGCATCACATGTAATTTTCTGCATGCACATTTCGTACTCTCTAATTTCTTCTATCTTCAGTATACATACCGCTCGTCAGCTGGATCGCGTAACCAAGATCATCCAGTGCATTAAAGGCGTCTAGTGCCTTAAGAACGTCTGAATCGGAGACGTTCGAGCTCACTTTGATGAAGATAACGTAGGACACAAAGTCATTCTGCAGTTAATGGCCAGAAAAACAAGAACTTGACGCTGCTAAAATCCACAGAACGTAAATCTCTAGTGGTGCCTAAGAGGTTTGGGGCATTACAAACTGTACTTGATAGCTTAGACGCCAGAGATCTTGAAGATGCCCATATTGCTATGCAGAACTATATGTGTGATGCAGAAATATGTGAGCTATGCAGATATATTTGTATTCCCAACTATCATGAACGCCAGTGTTTCTCTCAGATTCTACTGAAACGCACGGTCTAGTTATACGTTCCTGCTTGTGCTGAATTCTTTATAATCACTCGGACATTTCTCAATCGCTTTATACCATCGTAAATACCCTCCGGTCACAACCTTCACAAAACAAGATGTCATGCTCAGTGTTTAACAGGCAGGAGGTAAATGGCAGGCATTGCCTTTCTCAAAGACAAAAAAAGATAGAGAAGCTCTACAAACCAATGTCAAGAGCCGTGTAGCTACGAACGAGTATTAACGTACGATGTAAATGCCATATATTTCTTTCCCTTGCGTATAGAGTTATCAGTTCGGGAAGTCCGTCATGTGCAAGTTGCAAGCAAATGCTTTAGTACATGCATCTCTATTAGCATCGCGTCGATCGGAAAGTTCATGCGAAATGAAGCACCGTAACATATGAGAGTCTTTAAAAAGAAAATCTAAGTGTAGAAGGGATCCGATTAGTTCTGATGCAATACGGAAACATTTTGATCTTGCACTTCATCGAGCATACCTGTGCAATAATCACTTCAATCTTCTATTACCTGTGCTTCTTTCTAAACTACATCAAATCATATCTACGCAACAATGATCGGCACAAAATTATAACACATCATCCATGTCAAGAAATGGTTTTACATCGATATTTAATTCGATCATGCTTTCATCCAGCTCTACTGTGTAGTCAACGCAGTATTCTTTCTGCATGAAAAGGACAAGCTTCATCAAATTGGGAAAATATAGGCCCTCTCTAATTTTCAACATAAATATATTGGACATAAAATCACCTTCAACCATGCGCCCATTTCTCTAGCAATGTCCCCAATGGCATAATCATAATATGTTTGCAGAGCTTGAGACGACGGAAAGCGTGAAATCAGAGCGTGTGTGAATGATACTCCTTGGCTCTCCAGGACACGCCCTGCGAAAGGAAAGGTATAGCTCAGAGGACATTAGTAGATTGTGACCGATCGAACGACTGTAGACCTCTATTTCATCTAAACGATATAGGAGTTCTCCTACACCAAAGGAAAAGAAAAGGTCTGGTGACAGTGAAAAATCCATGAAACGGCTGTGAAAGAGAGCAAAAAATAAGCAAACATGTACAAGGCACACGAGTAGGTAAAGAAAACAAGGAGCCTCCAAGAAAACGGAAAGAGATGAACACTAAAAACAGCTTGCCAAAGAAAATTAGAAACGTGAAACACCCAACTGGAAATGCTACTCAATACGAGGCTTGAATATACAGAGGTCTACATTCTACCTGAATAGAGGAAATATAAGTCGCTATAGTTGTTGTAAACAAGGTCATTGAGACCTTGCAAAATTCTCTCTTCGCTGACTGCGTCTGATAGCAAGCCCTCCATGTTGAAGAAGACTGGATGCTCGATCACTGCCGCTGTAGTCGCCACGCTTCTGGAACAATAAACAAGTTTGTCAACACAAAACGGCGCTCTTCAATATGAGAAATGCAATTATCTTAATCGTGCCGACGCAAAGCATACACTAGTAGACAAATCAGTTGATTTGAAGCAGTTCAATCGCTTCTCACGTCAACGCATGGAAATAGAGCTCCCTCTTCATTTCACGTTTGAAAAGTATACAGAAAAGAAGATGAAGAGGAAATGCGTTCCTTCGCTGCAGTAGAGAATGCATCAAACTGATTTTACAGACGCCCGCGCACAAATTTTGGTGCAATGAAGATCCGCTGAATTAGCGCAGTTGATTTGCAGATTATTACGAACTATTTTGTGGTGTACTTTTCTCTCTTGCGTTGAGTCACAGGAAGAGAACTCAAGTTTTCACTCAACCGTACTGACATGTCTTAGAGCGTGCGTAAAGTGCAATATGCAGACGATCTATGTTGGTAAGGATGTTCATGGACACCTAATGCCTCCATCCACCACATTAAATGTAGCGATTCTACAGGGAGCGGATACTTTGCGAGCTTAGATAGAGGAAGGGCAAGCATCATTCTACCACTTCCGCAGAAACTCCATCAGGTTAAATCTGCAAACCTGTCGGTGGTAGAGGTACCACGTGAGCCCTTGACGTTTACAGCCAGAAGACCATATGGAACTCGAGCCACCGCCACCACCAGAACCAGTAGCAGAAGCGATCGATATGTGCTAGCCATGTCAAGCAGCTCCTTGTTCAGTTCCCTTTCGAATTCCTACCTTTTCCAGCAACAAGCTTGACACAAAGGCTTTATCAACAGCAACTCAAGCTTGGAGGGCTTCTTGTTGGCGATAGGTATATGACCTGTCGATAAGTTATACACGGTATACAATGTAGAGATGGCTTTTGTCATATGCGACTCGCGAGTGAAGCGAGGTCACACGTGAGTCGTGTGATGGAATAGTAAAATATTGAGCCTTCAAGACACCATGCTCCTCTTAAACACCAGTCAACTTACAAGCGCTCAAAGACCCCAACCTTCATTGCTCGTCATCATAGAGAGTCTGTTCACAATAGCTAATCTCGCCTTCCGACACATATGGCAACATGCAAGCAGGCCTGAGGCGATGGAGCAGACGCACAGCACTAAACGCAAGGCCACAATTTAAAATTTACACATCAAAGACTGCAATGCTCTCGAAGCAACGCACACATTAAGCCCATGAGGGCTGAGAGAAGATCATTTTATATAAATCCCTTTAAAAGCATAGGTTTTTTGCCCAATCTTGTCCTTCACCATAGTTGCGCCTTCTGGTCATCTTACTGTGTGGGATACGGGGATCCCAAGAGCACTATGCTAATTTGTGAGATACAAGGTATTCAAGGGCACTATGTTTCTTCACTGTACAATTGTTTTTTTATTAATTCAACCAAGAGAGACTAAGCCTAGGCCAAAGTTCCTCTTTATATATAAAAAAAAGGACTCAAGCACTATGTTTCTTCACTGTACAATTGTTTTTTTTATTAATTCAAGCAAGAGAGATTAATCCTAGGCCAAAGTTCCTCTTTATATATAAAAAAAAGGACTCAAGGAAGACTAAGCCTAGGCCAAAGTTCCTCTTTATATATATAAAAAAAAGGATTGAAACACATTAAGCGGTTCACAAAAACAAAATTAAAACCAATTTTGTTCTGAATTTTAGCCATTTATAGCAACCGGATTTCCTACGCAAAACTATGCGAAATTAACATGTTACTAAATTGACCTCTTACCATATCGTACTCTAAACCTATGAAGTAAAAATATTTTTATGTGCCCATATTAAAGTCCTATAGACTTTTAAGTGTAGAGAAATTCATGGAACAAAACAAAGCAAAGCTATATCCAGTCTCCTACACAGAAAATATTATTAAGTGTTCATATGCGATTAACACATACTTTTTAAGTCTGCAAAGAGCCTAGGAACATAATGAATTCAAATTGAGATCACCATGGCTTGGCACTTGGCCTTGAGCACCGCTCTTCTCTGACCAAGAGCTGGATGGTAGTTGTTAAGAAGAAACAATATATATTTTTTATAGGACTTAAAAGAAAATTCAAAGTATTAATCCTGCTTTAAGGGACAATCTTTATCGTAGACTTAGGTGCATTGAGACTGAAGTCAAACAAAGGCAATTCGCACCTCCAATTCCAGTTGCTAAAGATCAGAAGCATGCTTAGATACAAAAAGGAAATTCAAATAAAGAATCTTTAGAGTTACTTCAAAGATTGGTTGCGGGAGAAGTAGACAAAGACATTCAAGAAATGTGCAATCTCCTAAAGAAGAAAAAGTTTAAGCTAATGATCCCTTACATGATAGACAACTAGGAAATGGAGTGCACTACAAATGAAGAGAAATGTGTGCTAGTTGTCAACCATTTCACTTTGTTTTTGGGTGTGTCCTCTCAACTTTTTTTCACACGAGAGAGATTCTATGGTTGCCACCTCTAGAATAAGAATGAAAAGAATACCTCAAAATATGATGCTTTTTGTTGATTCTCCTATCATTAACCTGGAGATTTTAGAAGTTATTGATTCTTTACCTAATGGTGAAAGCTCACGGTTAGATGCTCTCACCAATGAGTTCTTCAAAACATTCAAGAGTGTCTTGGTGACCCTATTGCACTTGGACTGAACAGAGGCCTTGAATTTTGGCACCTTATCTAGTTGTCTTTATGAAGGTGTGATTAAGCTTATTCACAAAAAAAAGAGACATTAAAAATAGGATAAAAAATTGTGCTTGCCATTGTCTAGATACCTTTTGCGAAGACTCTAAATCTACAATTAATCACACAAAATCTACTTTCAAGGCTATTATCAGACATACTTCCTAATTTTGTATAGACTAGGGTTGCCAAGAGATCATAGTGCTCAAATCTTTCATATGTTGGACATTGACACTATATATACCATGTACAAAAATCATTATGTATGCAAGGCTATATTAAAAACCATAAATCTGACACTTAAACACTGTTGATATATTTAGGTAGTGATGTGTGTGAACACTCTAGGACTGCCGGGGCACTTTTTTCCCTCTTTAGGAGGTTTTTTTCCCCCGGCTTGTATATACGCCTATTGCCCTAATGGGCTACTTATCTTTGTACATTCTCTAGTAATACATTCAGTCGTGTGTGTTGTGCTCCAAGCTTCTTCTTCTTCCTTGTGCTGTTCGCGTGCTTCCGCAGACGTCTAACTCCAACAATTGGTATCAGAGCAGGTCGTCGCTTCTTCTAGGGCGCCGTCGACACTCCTCCGTTTTGCAGTCTCAGATTCGCACGAAATTTGGTGAGCATACTCAGGGTGTTTCCGAGATCAAAACATCTTCGCTCTGTGGTGCCAAAATCGCGATCTGAGCTCGTTTCGGCCTCCGAACGCACTATCGCAGCGCTTGTGCAGGCTATTTCGTCCTTTTGTGCCAAAGGTATATACCAGTTTCTGTTCGCCAGTTTAAGCGTCTCGAAGTCTGCTACAGGTCTAGCAGAACTCGTCTGGGCAGTTCTGTTCAACTTTTTGAGATACAGTCAATTTTGTGCATCAAGGTATTTTAGTCACCGGCCATGGCTGAAAGCAGTGATGTATTCCGTATGTTGGCTGTTGAGGATAAGTTGGATGGTACCAACTACCCATTATGGGCTTATATGATGCGACATGTACTGGTTGCAAAAGGATTGTGGAACATTGTGCAGGGTGTTGAAAGACGTCCTGTTACACCTGTAACGACAGGTACTGCAAATACAGGTGTTGGAGCTGATGAAGATGGTGTCGAAGATGATATTCCGCAGATTCCTGTTCGTGCTGCTGTTTCTGTTGTACCTACTGCAGAGCAGATTCGTTGGGATGGCAGAGATGCCCAGGCACATGCATTGATAGCTTTGTCTGTCAAACGTGCCATTATTCCTCACATTCGCTCTTGCAGAACAGCAAAGGATGCTTGGGATACGCTTACCACTTTGTACCAGGCTAGGAATGAGGCTCGTGTTGCTTACCTCCGAAAACAGTTGGAGAGTGAGCACATGAATGAAGGTGATTCTATGGACAGTTTTCTTACAAAGATCAAAGACCTGAAGGAACAATTGATTTCTGCTGATGAAGTTATACCAGATAGCTCACTTGTGTAGACCGTTCTGAATGGTCTTCCTGATTCATATCAGAGTTTTGCCTCTACTCTTCGGTTGATGATGAAAGGCAATCCGAATGCCTTGTCATTTGAGGAATTAGTCTCTGTTCTGTTGCAGGAAGATCAGTCCAGGCAGAACAGGTCCATTATGCGTGTTGCAGATCAAGCTTTCCTGGCTAGTCAGAAGGGCAAAGGAAAATGGAGCTCTTCTACTAGTAAGCAGAAATCTGCAAATGCTGCACAATCGAAGAACCAGGATAAAGATGAGAAGAAATCAGAAAAGCAGAAATTGTTCTGCAAGTACTGTAAAGGAAATGATCATATTATAAAGAACTGTCCAAAACTGGCTGCTAAAGAGGCAAAGAAGAAAGAGGCTGGAATGGTTGTTGCAGAGGCCTCTACACCAAAAACAGAGTCTGCAAATCTTGTGCAGGAAGAAGAATGGGCGTTTACTTGTCTGCAGTTTTGACCCATCTTCTCATGATCAGTGCATGTCTGCAGTAGACTCAGATGTTTGGTACTTTGACAGTGGGGCGACCAAACATATTACCTCGCAGCGCAGTTTCTTCTCTTCACTCGAGCCTGCCCCTACAGGGAATACTGTCACATGCGCCAATAACTCCTCTTATCCTGTTATGGGAGTTGGTAAGATCATTCTGACTACTGCTGATGGTAGTTCTTTCACTTTGTCAGATGCTTTATTTGTGCCAGGGATCAAAAAGAATCTGTTATCAGTTTCTGCATTAGCCAAGATTGGCTTGGTTGTGAAATTTGTTGATGACAGGTGTACAGTCCATGATCTCTCAAATGGCGATGTGATTATTGCTTCTGGCATTTTATGTCGTGGGCTGTATAAGCTCATAGACTATGAAAGATCTGTGAATGATTCGGCATGTGCAGTTCATGATTCTCAGGCTATGTCAGATGCAAAGCTTTGGCATGCACGCTTTGGTCATCTGAATTTTGCTAGTTTGTTACGCCTGCAGAAATCTGAAATGGTGTCCTCTTTGCCCAAACTTGAGGCACCTGGAAAACATGTTTGTGAAGGCTGTATTTTGGGCAAAATGCAGCGTTCTTCCTTTCCAAAAGATGGTTCAGTTCGGGCTATGCAGAAATTGCAGCTTGTACATAGTGATGTCTGTGGTCCTATGCAGACACCCTCTTTTGGAAATTACCTTTACTTCGTGACTTTCATTGATGATTTTTCCAGGCATGCATGGATATATCCACTCAAAGCAAAGTCCGAAGTGTTCATGTGCTTCAAACAGTTTTTGGTTTTGGCTGAAAATCTGTCAGCATGTAAAATGGGCACCCTCCGTTCTGATCGAGGGGGGGAATATATGTCTTCAGATTTTAATGCATTTCTGGCTGAACGTGGGATAAAACACCAGTGTACAGTGCCGTATACACCTCAACAGAATGGAGTTGCTGAACGAAAGAACAGGTCACTCATGGAGATGGCGAGGTGCATGGTCAAAAGTCAGGCTTTACCACATAGTTTCTGGCTTGAGGCTGTCATGTGTGCAGCATATGTACTGAACAGGTGTCCCACTAAAGCGTTGCAGTCTATCACTCCATATGAGGCTTGGCATGATCGCAAGCCATCTGTTGCTCATCTGCGTGTTTTTGGTTGTTTGGCATATGCATTAGTGCCTGAACAACATCGCAGAAAATTGGATGATAAGGCAGTAAAATGTATTTTTGTTGGGTACAGTTCTGAAAGTAAAGGCTATCGTCTGTATCATCCACAGACTAAACGCATTCTGGTTAGCCGTGATGTTGTCTTTGTGGAAGATGCTATTCAGCCATTGCTTTCATGTACTAAGGAGACATCTGTTAGCTCCAAAGACATGTATGATACTTTGATGCCTCTTTTTACAGGTGGACAGGCTAACGCTGGTCCTAATGAGGCAACTTCTCAGCCTTTGCAGGTTTCATATGATGATGCAGATCATTCCATTTCTGATGCAGATTTACATGATGCACTTGTTGATGAGAGAGCTGATATTGAACAGGCAAAAACTATGCCAAAATGGCTGGTGCAGACCTTGCGTGACAGCAAATTAGATGCACCTTTGTCATATCGTACTCGTTCAGGCTCTCATAGTACCTCCTTTGCATCAGATTGCTATGCTATGGCTGCATCTAGTCTCTGTGATGAGAATGAGCCTGTTTCTTTTGATGAAGCACAAAATTCAGAAAATTGGATGGCTGCTATGCAATCTGAATATGATGCTATAATGAAGAATGGTACATGGTCTTTATGTGACTTGCCTCCTGGCAAGAAGGCCATTGGCACTAAGTGGGTATACAAGCTGAAGCGTAAACCTGATGGTACAGTTGACAGGTATAAGGCTAGGCTTGTTGCAAAGGGTTATGCGCAGGAAAGAGGCATTGATTTTGATGAGACCTTTGCACCTACATGCCGTATGACTACTGTTCGGAGCATTTGTGCACTTGCAGCCCATCATGGTTGGAATGTACATCAGTTGGACATTAAAACAGCATTTCTGAATGGTGACTTGCATGAAGAAGTGTATGTTTTTCAGCCCCGTGGCTTTGTGCAGAAAGGGCATGAAAACCAGGTGTGCAGGTTAAAGAAGGCGTTATATCGTTTAAAGCAAGCACCACGTGCTTGGTATGAGAAAATACATGCCTATCTAATTGCACATGGTTTTGAGAACAGTCCAACTGAAAGCACCTTATATGTTAAGCGTGCTAATGATGTGCTTCTGATCATTGTTGTCTATGTAGACGACATGCTGCTCACTGGTCCTCTTGAGAAGCATATTGCTGATTTTAAGGCTGATTTGCATGCCTCATTTGAGATGTCTGATTTGGGGCATTTGCATCACTATTTGGGCATTCAGTTTATGCACGTTGATGGTGGAATGGCTTTGTGTCAAACGAAATATATTGACACATTATTGCAGCGTTTTGGCCTTGAAGACTGTAAGCCTATTGCCACTCCTATGGAGACAGGTTTACGATTGAGTCTTCATGATGCTGGAGATGCATTTGATGCTGTTCTCTATCAGCAGGCTGTTGGATGCTTGATTTACTTATGCATTACTCGGCCAGATATTCAGTTTGCTGTCTCACAGATGAGCAGGTTCATGCATTGCCCAGGAGTCACGCATTGGAAAGCGGTTAAGCGCATCTTTCGCTACTTGAGTGGTACTCGGCTACTTGGGTTGTTTTATCCCAAGGGGGGATCACTACCGCCAGATTTGCATGCTTTTTCTGACTCAGATTGGGCTGGTTGCTATGACACTCGTGTGTCCACCAGTGGTTTTTGCTTCATGCTTGGTAGCTCATGTATATCTTGGTTGAGCAAGAAGCAGCCTACTGTGGCCACTTCCAGTTGTGAGGCTGAGTATAGGGCAGCTTTCACAGCGACTGTTGAGTGTGTGTGGCTCAGACGCCTTATGGCTGATTTGGGTGTTGGCCAGTCTTCTGCCACCACCATCTTCACTGACAGTCAGAGCGCATTGGCAGTTGCGAGGAACCCTGTGTTCCATGCTCGCACTAAGCACATTGAGGTGCACTATCACTATGTCAGGGAGAGGTTCTCTGCTGGGGAGATCAGCTTGGCATATGTGCCCACGCAGGAGAACATTGCAGACCTTTTCACGAAGGCTCTGCCTAGGGAGAAGTTTGAAGCTTTCCGCAAAGCTTTGGGCTTACTTCCTTTTGTGGAGTGATTTCCACATAGCTTGGCACTTCCTTATACATGAGTGCCAGCTCCTTGTTCACCGCATCACTCCCAGGGGCGATTTGTTGATATATTTAGGTAGTGATGTGTGTGAACACTCTAGGACTGCCGGGGCACTTTTTTCCCTCTTTAGGAGGTTTTTTTCCCCCGGCTTGTATATACGCCTATTGCCCTAATGGGCTACTTATCTTTGTACATTCTCTAGTAATACATTCAGTCGTGTGTGTTGTGCTCCAAGCTTCTTCTTCTTCCTTGTGCTGTTCGCGTGCTTCCGCAGACGTCTAACTCCAACAAACACGACAACATAGAGAGTGGTGCACACCAACACCACTTTGCTCTGCATAGACAAATTGTTTGCGATCCAAAACCATCATGTATGCAAAGCTTCAAGAAAAATAAAACAAAAAATCAATTTAACCCAATAATATTTTTCCAAGACTAGGAATCGCATTTGAGCTCCACATTGATCCCCCTCCCTCTATGAGGCTTGTGTGTGAGAGATAGAGAGTAAGAGATAGGGTAGAGAGAGAGATAATGAGTAGAGAGAAAAAGATAGACAAAGAGAGAGATAGACTGAGAGATGCATACACACACATGTGTGAACATACATACATATAAAACATGCATGCACACACACATATGCGCGCGCGCACACACACACACACACACATATATATATATATATATATACCGAAGATGTGCAGCAGACTTGGAGCTTGTCTACTATTGTATTTATTTTCAAGGCGGGAGAGCGTATCCAACATAGGAACTTTCACTACCACACCATTATAGTTGTTTGCACTTTAGCATCGTTATATGCATCTATTATTGAGCATTGGCTTAAAAGGTGGGTAGAGAGAGGTGGTCTGCAAACAAATGGGCAGGTAGATTTCAAGTGGGTCTCTCCGCATTTGATCACATATCGACACCACGAGCCATTCTTTAGGAAAGGAAGCCACAAAAGAGGTGGCTTTATTGTTGCTTTGTGAAATTCCATAAAGTATCCAAAGCTAGACTCATTTTGGGATTTCACGCCATTAAGGTACTCACATAGCTCATATATATATATATATATATATATATATATATATATATATATATATATATATATATATATATATTTGTGTGTATATATATATATATATATATATATAAAGGTTGTTTACAAGATATCTACAAAGGAGGCGCAAGAGACTTTCATCTAGATTACACTAAAATGACCATGAATAAGAATAGCTATCCTTTGTGGTAAAAATAGCTGATTTCGTCTTGTATTTCAGATTATCTTTTGTTTACAGTGGCTTGATTGAAGTTTCATACACACATATACATACACACACACACACACACACACACACATATATATATATATATATATATATATATATATATATATATATATATATATATATATATATGATAAGAACATTTTATGTTATATCAGAACATACATATAGAAATGTATCCATTGATCGTTTTTCTTTTCAAGTAGACACCAATGTTATCACTTCTTTGAAACTGTTTACGAAAACCAATCCATGTGTTTCATCTAAAGGTATATACCAATTTCGGTTCGCTAGTATAAGTATCTCGAAGCCTGTTATAGTTTAGTAGAATTCATATGGGCAGTTCTATTCAACTTTTTGAGATATAGTCAATTTTTCACATCAAGGTATTTTAGTCATCGGCCATGGCTGAAAGCAGTGATGTATTCCGTACGTTGGCTACTGAGGATAAGTTAGATGGTACCAACCACCCGTTATGGGCTTATATGATGGGACATGTATTGCTTGCCAAAGGAATTATTTTGCAGATTCTTGTTCGTGCTGTAGTTTTTGTTGCAGCTACTATAGAGCAAATTCATTGGGATGGCCAAGATGCTCAGACACATGCACTGATAGCCTTGCCTATCAAACATGCCATTATTCCTCACATTCACTCTTGCAGAATAGCTAAGGATGCTTGGGATACACTTACCACATTGTACCAGGCTAGGAATAATGTTTGTGTTGCTTACCTTCGGAAATAGTTGGAGAGTAAGCACATGAATGAAGGTGATTCTATGGACAGTTTTCTAACAAAGATCAAAAACTTGAAGGAACAGTTGATTTCTACTAATGAGGTTATACCAGATAGCTCACTTGTGCAGATGGTTTCGAGTCTTAATGATTCATATCAGAGTTTTGCTTCTACTCTTCGTTTGATGATGAAAGGCAATCCAAATGCCTTGTCATTTGAGGAGTTAGTTTTTGTTTTGTTGAAGGAAGATCACTCTAGGAAGAATAGGTTTATTATGCATGTTGCAGATCAAGCTTTCCTGGCTAGTCAGAAGGGCAAAGGTAAATGGAGCTCATCTACTAGCAAGCACAAATCTGTGAATGTTGCACATTCAAAGAAGGAAGACAAAGATGAGAAGAAATCAGAAAAGGAAAAACTATTTTGCAAGTACTTTAAAGGAAATGATCATATCATAAAGAACTGTCCAAAACTGGCTGCTAAAGAGGCAAAGAAGAAAGAGGTTGGAATGGTTGTTGTGGAGGCCTTTACACCGAAAACAGAGCCTGCTAATCTTGTGCAGGAAGAAGAATGGTTGTTTACTACTGTTTGCAATTTTGACCCATCTTCTCATGAGTAGTGCATGTCTGCAGTACACGCAAATGTTTGGTACTTTGATAGTGGGGTGACTAAACATATTACCTTGCAGCACATTTTCTTCTCTTCACTCGAGCCTGCCCCTACAAGGAATACTGCCACATGCACCAACAACTCCTCTTATCCTCTCATGGAAGTTGGTAAGATCATTCTGAGTACTGTTGATGGTAGTTCTTTCACTTTTTGAGATGCTTTATTTGTGCTAGGGATAAAAAAGAATCTGTTATTAGTTTCGGCTTTAGCCAATATTGGCTTGGTTATGAAATTTGTTGATGACAGCTGTATAATTCATGATTTGTGAAATGGCGATGTGATTATTGCTTCTGGCATTTTATGTCTTGGGCTGTATAAGCTCATAGACTATGAAAGATCTATGAATGATTTAGCATGTGCAATACATGATTCTCAGGCTATGTCAAATGCAAATCTTTGGCATGCATGCTTTGGGCATCTGAATTTTTCTAGTTTGCTATGCCTACAGAAATCTGAAATGGTTTCCTCTTTGCCCAAACTTGAGGCACCCAAAAAAAATGTTTTTGAAGGCTATATTTTGGGCAAAATGCACCATTCCTCCTTTCCAAAAGATGGTTCAATTTGGGCTACTCAGAAATTGCATCTTGTACATAGTGATGTCTATGGTCCTATGCAGAGAGCTTCTTTTGGAAACCATCTTTACTTCATGAATTTCATTGATGATTTTTCCAAGCATGCATGGGTATATCCACTCAAAGAAAAGTCTGAAGTGTTTATGTGCTTCAAACAATTTTTGGTTTTGGCTTAAAATCTGTCAGCATGTAAAATGGGCACCCTTTGTTCTGATCGAGGGGGGAATATATGTCTTCGGACTTTAATGCATTTTGCAGACCTTTTTACGAAGGCTCTGCCTAGGGAGAAGTTTGAAGCTTTCCGCAAAGCTTTGGGCTTACTTCCTTTTGTGGATTGATTCCACATAGCTTGACACTTCCTTATACATGAGTGCTAGCTCCTTGTTCACTGCATCACTCCCAAGGGGCATTTGTTGATATATTTAGGTAGTGATGTGTGTGAACACTCTAGGACTGCCAGGGAACTTTTTTCCCTCTTTAGGAGGTTTCCCCCCTTGTATATATGCCTATTGCCCTAACGGGCTACTTATCTTTGTACATTCTAGTGGTAATTCATTAAGTATTGTGTGTTGTGCTCCAAGCTTCTTCTTCTTCTTTGTGTTGTTCGCATGCTTCCGTAGATGTCTGTAGCTCAAGCGTAAGCACCACCTCCTTTACTTGTCAATCCGCGGAGACGTGAGGACCGGTATGAAGACCACGAGCAAGTGAAGGCACAAGTGCATGAGTGAAAGCACACAAACATGCACACACATACACACACACGCGCACAAACTAAGATCAAAGAGAGGAACAATGGAAAGCTTCGATTGCAAAAGAGTTCTCTTACAAAATCTCTATTCTCTAACAAGATAACCTCAAAAATGAGCTCTCTAGCTCTTTTTATAGTTTTTGGACTAGTTTTGGCTCTGTCCAGACCTAGTGTCCGACCTAGTTAAAAATTAGGTTCCAAGGCTTATTTGAGGGCTCAAACGGAGTCTAAAAATTATGAAAATTGGTAGGATGATAGTTCTAATACTCCTCAAGCTCGAGGACTCCTCGGCTTGAAAAAAATGGAGTTACAAAAATAGAAAATGGTATTTACAATGGTTTTTAGTGATGAAAATCACTATTTTTGTAGGGGATTCTTTTGAAAATTTGACATACACTTCTTGGAGCTCCCTACTTTCTCTCTCTTCTTCTATGTCCACTTCTTTGATGTGCTTCCATGCTTTGTCCTTGACCTTGAGCTTCAACACTCCCCCCCCTCTCGAGTCTGTCGTCCCTGACAGACCCTTGTTGTAGTGGTTGTTCCAAGTTGTGCCTTGAGAGGAAGTGTCCCTTCTGTATGAACAAAAGTCGTCTGACTTCCAGATGTGGAAAAGTTGGTTGGCTGGTTCTGCATCTATCACTGCGAATCTTTGCACGTTGTAGTCTCTTGGTATGTGCTTCTTCCTTGGATTCCAGCATGACTGTGTCGTTGTGAGTCTCCGTTGATGACCTCAGATCTTCCAAAGATGATGTTCATAGTAGTCATGCCAAGTACTCATAACCCATAATGGATGATGGGTAAGTGTGTTCGTGCATGGGTTAAGGAAAATATATGCCTTGTGCACGGCCTTGTAATGTAGCCCTATGCATGCTTACTTGGAAAATGCATTGGAAGAAATATGGTGCAAAAAATTGGGGTCTTGAGCTAAGTGCTCAAGGGTATGCCGATGAAGAGGTTTCCTAAGCTATCAGGGTTATGATGTTTCCAAAGTAAAGATTCGTAGCATGAAGAAGGTCGATCGATGTTCATCCCTTTGTGTTGTACACTAGGCCTTTGGGATGGAACATTGTTGATGAATGTCCGTCTTGATGGTCCACTGATGAGATCTTTTGAATGGCTGATCCTGTCTCCTCTTTTCAAAGCATCATTTGCCAAATACAGAGAAGTGAATTTCTTTATATTCCTTGACCAACAACATTCGATAACTACACCAAGCTTAGTTTCACATATTCTCTCTAGCTCACCATAAGCAGGAATCTCCTCATCCAGTATACATACAAAGATTTGCAGGGTACCAGAACTACCCCGTGCAGATATCTCCTTGGATGATCTCGTACATGCAATAGTTATGCATCACTCAAGTTGCGGACCTTCCAGCTCTTCACTCCTACCATGGTAAGAGGAAACCATAGTTGTGGATGCCATGTTCATGCCAAGTTCCTGACATCTACGAGATAAGGCAGCAATTATATCATCTGCTGGCCGAGACACACTTCTATCCAAACTCATGTTCCACCTTCAACTAAGCATGACTCATTCATGTTTCATAAGCCAAACCTGGGAACTAGCTCTCTCTCGCTTTTTTTTTATACTTCCTGAACTATGGTATCCAGTGTGGTTGGCGCTTTGATTTGGTGGAGGCTACTTGTACTTTTGGCTTCCAAACCCATACGCCTTTTGCACATCTTCCTACTGCTGTTGAAGAGGTGATTTGATCTTCTTTCGGTCTCTGTATGCGGTTCCTACCCTTTTCTCTTATTGGCTTCTTTGTTGAGACCTTTCGCATGTGGGAGAACATAGTTTGTTGTGGATGCAAGAGCTTCTTAGGTACCCACATATGTAATCGCCCTTGTTGAGCTGCAGCTAATTTCTTAGGCACCCAAACTTGTTGGATACCTTGTGATTGAGCTTGTCCGAGCTGCTTCCTTCGTCTTTTGGCCTGGTTGGCTTGCTTGGATGGGATTTGTGGGAGCAAGGCTGGCGGTTGCTCTCCTTTGCGTACCCAGATCTGTTTCAAGCTCGGAACTACTTTCCTGTCGACTGGTGTCTTTCTCTTTGATGTAGCCGTTGTCGTGAACAATTGTGTTTCCCTGTGTGGTGGACTCACTACTGTGGCTACTTGATTCTTTGGAGAAGAAGAAAGATCCACCCGCCTTCGAACCTGTTCTTCCACGATTAACTCCTTCTGCATCATAAAGCTTTTGACACATACAACATCTTCTTCCATATGACTAGTCTTAGAAGAATTAAGAGAGTGTGTGGTGCCACGATCTAGGAGCATGTAGTTATCTAATTCTAATGTGATGCATTGTTCATGTACCTAAACTTGAAGAATTTGACTTCTTAGGTTTAAGTTGACTGCATTGTCATAAATCCAATCTTGTCCTAAGACAAGTGGTTCTGTAAGGTTCTCATCTTGACACACTAGCACGTTGACTTTCATTGGAACATCTTGCAGGTAGATGGGAAGTTCCACCTCGCCCAAACAAGGGGTTTCCACACCTCCCAATCCTATGAGATAAGCTTCGATGGGATTGATGTTCAACTGCAAGTCTTGGCAGTAGGAAAGTCGATCTGCACTACTTGCTGCACCTGAGTCAATCAATGCTTTCACAGTCCTTGCACCCTTCCCTTGTCCTATCTTTATGGTCACAAAGGGACGTCGGTCAATAACTGGAGAAATCGCTATGCCTGATTTTTGGCACATATCCATGTGATATTTTGGGGTGTTTGAGTTGACATCTAGGCCTAATCTCCTTAACTTATTTCACCTTATGCGCTCTCTAGCCTCTGCTTGTGCTTCTTCTCTGACCCTCATCTCTTCTTCTTTTCGTTTCTTAGTAGTGTTGAGTCTCATTAGCATGTCCTCTATAAGAGGTTCTTGATATAACTTGACTCGACAACCACTGATATAGTTTGGCAAGATGTCACCTTCTAAAGTAGCCAATTGAACAGCACCGCTAGTGGAAATTCTATTAATGATCATGGATCCATATCCTCTTTTCTCCAACTTACAGGCATGTTGTTTTAGTGTGTAAACCAACACTAGATCTCCCTCTTTCAATCCCTTATCCTTAATGTGTGCATCGAAGTATGCCTTTTGCCTTTTCTTTGCAGCGTAGATGCCTGCTGCCGCGCGTAGCCTTGTCTCACCTAAGCGTTCTAGATCAAAGATCCTAGAGGACAATTCATGTCCATTCCACTCATACTCTTGTGCGACTTTTAAGGCAGGGATTAAAAAATCTAATGGTAGCACAGCATTCTGTCCGAAGACCATCTGAAATGGGGGGCATTGAGTACCGTTTTGTAGGCAACCCGATAAGCCCAAACAGCATGATGAAGTTGTTTGTCCCAATTAGAGCGTTTATTATTTACCAGTTTTGTCAATACGCTACAGAGGATCTTATTGGTGCTCTCGGCTTGTCCATTAGCTTGTGGGTGATAAGGGGCAGACTTTTTATGTATCACCAAGAATTCTTGGAGAAGATTTTCAATGACTTCATTCAATAAGTGTGTGCCTCTATCGCTCACCAACTCTATTGGTAGTCCATATCTCGTGAACACATTCTCGAATAAGAACTTAGCCGTAGTCTGAGCATAATTCTTTGTTGTGGCTTTCACTTCTACCCACTTTGTAAGGTAATCTGTGGCTACAATAATATATTCTGCATGGGAGTTTCTAGCTGGGGGGTTGATAGGACCTATGAAGTCTATGCCCCACTTCGAAAATGCACGCCCTCCCATCATTGGCCTCAAAGGCATCTCGTCTTTTCTAACTGGATATTGTGCACGTTGGCATGTGTCACATTTCTTCACATAGGTATGTGCATCCATATGAAGAGTGGGCCACCAAAGTCCTGAGAATAGAATGGTCTTGATTACTCGATCAGGACCGAAGTGTCCACCTGCAACACCACTGTGTGCAGTCTCTAAGACCTTTAAATAGTCTGATTCATGCACGCATAGTCTTAAGTAACCATCTTTGCCTCTTCGGTATAGGTTGTCTCCTACTAAGGCATAGCCTTGAGCCTCTTGCTCCATGCTTCGTCTTCTTGCTGGACTGGCCTCTTTGGGTAATCTTCCCGACCTCATAAACTCTACCAATGGAGCACTCCAATCTGGAATTAATGACACTTGATAAAGCGTCGCATGCTCCACTGGTGGTCTCTCTCTGCACATTGGACAATTCTTGATCCACTCATGTATTTCTTTGTCCATGCTAGGCCAATACACTCCTAAATGTTTCAAATTCTGCAATGTTTGTTGTTTAGAATAGTGATTTCCTAGCATTCCTTCATGGGCTTGTTGCAACCAACTACTATGTTCATCGTCCTCAACACAACAAGCTAATACACCCTCAGTATCTTGTTTGTACATGCTTCCTGCTAATATGTGATATTTTTGTGATCTTACAATTTCTTCTTGTGATGTTTTCACATTCTTATTTGCAAGGCCAAAGGTTAGGACTGGTACCAACTTATTTGCCCATTTGGGAACAACTTCCAAATTGAACAGATAAGCATCGGGTAATTCATCAGACACTCCTTGTGGTGACTCTCCTGAAGCGATGCGAGAAAGGTGGTCTGGCCGAAGGTGGGTTTTACCTTTCCTGACAACAACTTCAAAGTCATACTCCATTAGTAAGAGGAACCATCTTACTAAGCGTCCAATATTGCAAGGTTTATTGACCAAGTATAACAAAGCTTGATGATCAGTGAAAAACTTGAACTTGTTGGCCAATAAATAGTGTCTAAACTTCTTCACAACATATACCATACCTAACCCTTCTCGCTCGGTTGTGGTATAATTTCTTTCGGTTGGGTTTAGTTGTCTACTAGCGTATGCTATGGGCAAGTCTAAGTTTCCTTCACTTGTGGGTTGTGCTAGCACACATCCTATGGCGTGATTGGATGCATCCACATGGACATGGAATGGTTTATTCCAATCAGGAGCAGTCAGTATTGGTGCTGTGCACAAACGTTTCTTCAGTTCATTGAAAGAACTCTCGCATTCGTCGTTCCACTCAAAATTAGACAACAAGGCATAAAGGGGTCTAGCTATGATTGCGTACATGTGAATAAACCTACGGTAGTATCCACAATGGCCCATAAAGGCTCGTACCTCTTTAATATTCCTTGGCCTTGGTAGCTCCGCTATGGCTCGTACCTTATCTTCATTTGTTGAGATTCCATTCTTAGAAACAATATGACCTAAGATTTTACCTTGCCGCACCATGAACACACACTTTTCTGGGTTCAGACACACTCGATATTCTCTACACTTATTGAAGATTTGTCTGAGCTCAGGGATGTGGAACCTTCTTTCTTGGGAATGAGCACATAAATCATCCACATACACTTCTAAGCTCTTTTGCAAGAACTCTTTGAAGACATGACACATGATCCTCTGGAACGTTGCAAGTGCATTGGTGAGCCCAAATGGCATCACACGAAATGCAAAGATTCCCCACTCCGTGGAAAAAGCCATTTTGTGTTGATCTTCTGGGGCAATGGCTACTTGATTGTAACCTAAAAATCCATCAAGGAAGCTATAAACTTCCTTGCCTGGAACACGCTCCAATAGGTGTTCCGTGATTGGAAGTGGATAACTATCTCTGATCGTAGCTGCATTAACTTTTTTAAGGTTAATACACACTCGCAGCTTCCCGTTCTTCTTGGGCACTACTACAATGGGGGACACCCATTCAGTATGCTCAATCTCATAGATGAATCCAGCTTCAATCAGCCTATCAATTTCTTCTTTTATTTTGGCTGCATATGCATCATTATATGTGTAGGGCTTTTGTTTGGTGGGCTTGGCATCAGCGGTCATGGGGATAGTATGAGAGCAAATTCTTGGATCTACCCCTTTCAAGTCTCTATAGTGCCACGCAAACACATCCCTATATTCCCTTAATAGAGCTACAAGATCCATTTCTTCTCTTGCACTTAGGTCATCTCCTATATATGTGCATCTCTCTTCGTTCTCTTCGATTCTCACTACAATCTTCTTGGTCTTTTCTTTATTATCATATGATTCTCCTATGATAGCCTCTCTCTTAGGCATTCGTACCAAAATTTTGCGGTCGTCAACTTCATATTTCTTGAAGTTTTCTGGTACTTCAAACAATGATTCCTCCTCTTCTTGTTTCACTACTTTTCTTTTCTTTTTCTTTTGACTGCTCTCACTTCCATCCTTTGAATTTACCATTTTAATACTTGTGAGAGGTTCATCTTCTTTCTGGGTGAACACTCCTATATCTTCTAGATAGTGCTGCTCTGAGTTAAAGCAACTATCCATCACAATGGACTCTATATCATCGTCATTCTCTTCTTCTTCTATGACATCACTAGGGTCACATTCTTCTAGCAAGGGCTGACACATGAACACTGAGATATCATAACCCTCCTCATCACAATGAGGTGTCCATTGTTCTTCATTGACAGCAATGTCCATGGTAGCTAAGATTTCTGGCCAGCCATGAGGCTCAAATTCCTCATCTGGAAAGATCATCGGTGTATAGGTTGGGTCTTTAATTAGTCTATCTCCTGGCGAAGTTCCTTCTTCTCTTGCCTTTAAATGTTTTTCCTCTTCCTCTACGACCTTGCACATCCACAAATGAGTATCTTCATGTAGCCATGATGGATCAGGTGAACTTTCAGAATGCACAGAGATGGAATCTTCTTTCGCTTTGCGGATAGAATTCCACTGTAGGGGTGGTACATCTCTGAAGGTGTAATCCTTCAAATTGACCTTGGTGGTGACCCCTAAGTGCTGCAAGTACAAGGAGTTGGTTCCACAATCCTGTACTATTTGCAATTGTCGTAGGAAGGGTCTTCCTAGGAACCACTGAGTCTTCATTTCTTACTAGTATTGTGGGAGCTCTAATATGGAGAGATTCAGATTCCCATGGGCCTGGAAATTGAGGCAGTTCTTCTAAGGTATTAGATTCAAAATCTAACCTTTCGTCTTCTTATTGTTCTGCTTCATCTCCATAAATAGATGGAATGTCTTGGGGAAATTGATCATGAAGATCATCAATCTCAGGAATAGGAGGGGAGTTATTGTTCTCCTTGGCCCATTTCTCCTCTTGTATTTCCCGCAAGAACTCTTGAGAGTGCTCCTTAATTGAAGGAGGTATTCCAACATCCGTGGAATTTGAAACATGAGCTCCCATTGGTGGTGAGCTTCTTCTCTCAATAACTGGTTGAGCCTGTGGAGGTAAAGAAACTTGTGGTTTGTTTACCAATTGCTCTAATCTTTCTAGTAAGCCCTGGAAATGCAAATCTGATTTGATAGAGTTTGTCTGATTGAACTTTTGACTAGTCTCAAGTATGGCTTGAGCTTGTTCTACCATTTTCATGCACATTTTCATCCGTTCAATCTCTAAATCTACTCTAGGGTAACTCTTGTCTAGGTTTGCAGCTGTAGGCCCTTCTTGAAGTCGACCCTATTAGGTCTTGAACATCATGTCCAAGCCTTCTGGGGTTGGATATGCCAGAACAGACCCTGGTTGCGGCCTATTTACAAGGGGTGGTGGGGTGGGATGAGGTGAAGAGGATGGAGTGTCGGCATGTGAGGGGTTTTGAGATGCGATGTCTTCTATTTTTGTTTTGGCATCTTTCAAGCTTTCTTCTAGTTCCGATAACTTTTATTCCACTTACGATTGGCCTTTTCTCTGGTATCCTTCCATGTTCTTGTTTTCCTCTTACTAGGCTCTCCTGATTCACTCAACTCCGATTGTTGTGCTGGTTTATCTTGTTTTAATGCTTGTGCCCTAGTAACTACTTGTACAGGTGCCACATTACTGCTACTTGAACTTGAATCCGCCACTAAGCCTACCACATTAATGGGTGTAATCTTGGGTGCACTAGAGGGGTTTCTTGGGCAATCTCTGGGAAGATGGTCTTTGCCACATTCAGGACAAAAAGCTTGTATTGTGATAGTCTGTCCTTGACTGGGAGATGGTGGGTGGGGACAATCCCGAAGGAAATGGTCGCCCTGACATCTAAAACATGGTCCTCTAGGGGCTTGTGGTCTTACTTGTCTCAATTGGGGCCTAGGGTTCGCATTTGCGTACATGACATTGGAGTATGTGGGCTCCCAATTTTGTTCCAAAAGTGGTGCCTCATATTGATACGAATAAACTTCACTATGCTCAGGTGACTCTGTGTAATAAGCATGTGGACTACCTTCATGGGAGTAGTCTGAGCCATGAGCATAAGAGTCATTCTCTGAGATCAGTGGGGTCATGGGCACCAAGGCTCTATGTGGATTTTCCTCTCCCACAGCATACTTGATTGGAATCACATTGGCAGGAGCCGGTGGTTGGTTTCCCAAGACTCATTGTGGCCTATATGGTGCCTGATATTGCTGTTGTGGTCTATAATATGGCTGTTGGTATTGGTTTTGATACCTACCTTGTGGGTAGGGTTGCTAATAATTCTGTCTAACAGCGTGCCTATTGTAGGGACAATCTTGAGCCGTATGGTTCGTGTATTTTCTCTCAATAGAGCAGTATGGGGTATTCCTTTCTCTCATGTTCTGGTTGTGCATTGGGCATACATTAGCCATGTGGTCACCTCCGCAAGTATAACACCGATTCAATGAGGTGACTCTCTGGGTTTGTCTATTTTGGACTCGCAGCTTCTTGGCAACTTGCTCAGCTATCTCATCTATTTATGTGGAGATTTTTGAAGTATGACTAGTAGAACTATCAGAATCCTTATAGAGTTTTGATAATCCTAACTCCTCACCCAAGTTATCTTCTATGTCAATGCACATCCGCACACACTCTTCTATGGATCTAGGATCTTTCAAGTACACATATGATCTTAACTTTGTGCTCAGTAAGCCATCTAAGAACAAAGCCACTTGTTTGGCTGGTGTGGGTAACTCTGGAGTAGGGCATCTTTCTAGGTACTGTCTGAACCTTCTACCTGCTAATCACACTGTTTCTTGGGGTGTCTGCTTGAAGCTGTGGATCAAAGATGATGTGTTATGCATGATACCACTCTTGGAAAATTCTACAATGAATTTGTCTAGCAGTTGACCTATATCGCGATAGTTGCAACTACTTAGTGGTTGAAACCAAGCCAAGGCAGTGCCCTTAAGCATCAAACCAAATGTCTCATACTGGGTGAACCAATCCTCAATCTGTTCAGCTCTCAACACTTGTTTGAACTCGGTCACATGATCATAAGGATCCCCTATCCCATCAAAATAATTCTTCATTGCCTTGATCACTTGAGTGGGTCTAAGGGTTCTTGTGTGCTCTCGAGGTCTAGGCAATGGAACATCATGTTCATCTCTTTGGTGCCTATGTGCTTGATGTCTCTCTCTTTCAGGTCTTTCATTTTCAAATCCTGCTCGACTTCTACCCACCGTGTGTGCAAAACTTACCTCATGTCTCTCTCTATTTCTTTCTCTTTGGGCTTCATGAGCTTGGGATGATCCTACTCCTTGGAGGCCATGGGAAACATTGGATCTTGATGGAGGGAAAACCAATTCACTCTTCCAAGTATATGCATGTCTATCATGTTCTGTTACCAAGAATATCTTCTCTGATGTGTTATCCAGGTACACAACTTTGCCTAGTATCTTCTCGTAGATGATGACTATGCCCAATTGGCTAGGTTGATCTGGCTTGAATCTCTAAAAGTCTTCTTCTGTTTCTCTATTCAAGAATAGTTCTATGCTTTTGTTGTCTTGAGGGATCCAATCTAGTGTGACCACTCTGGTCAGAACTGACTTACCTCTAGGAGTCTGGGGTCCTTGTCCTACATTTCCTTGTTCTAGGTCTCTTATCTCATTCTCATGAATGACATTTCCAAACTCATCGGTCCTATCTGGTAGGTTAGTTACCACATACATGGTTCCTTCCTTATCAATGTATGAACCCTCTTTGAACTTGACCACCGGGTGTTCCAGTCCAAAGGGTTGATCTGGATTTTTGAGTTGGACCACTGATCGCCTTAGGCCATCCTCATAGATGCGAGCACCTAATCTGTTGGTCCGAATATATTCCAACTGTGTCCTATAGGGACCTTCTGGTGTTTGTAAATAGTCAGTGCTTGAGTTTCCTGCAGGTTTTCCCATGCTAAAAGACATTTATGAATCACTTGTGTCTGAACTTAGTCTGTAAGGATGACCTCTTAGTTGTTGTGCCCAAGACTTAGCTGTATGGTTGACACTAGCCTCAAAAGATCTAGTGCTTTGTTTATCCTTGCCTAGGTGTCTACCAGACCTCATGTTCATAAGCTTTGTCTTCTAGTCCCAAAATTCCCCTTTGTATTGCTCAAAATCCCTTGGGGCCCCCTTGGTTTCCTAGTCCCACTAGAGGATCAACTTCAAAATATCCTAACTAAAAATCAACGAGCTTTCCAACAAGCTATAGAGCTCAAAAAATGGACTTTGGATGAAAAAGTTATGTCAATTCAGGCTCCTGGGGTTCAAAACAGGCAAACAGGACCTTTGGAAAAATTCGCGATTTTGTGAACTTCAAGAGAATCGCGATTTTGTGAATCTCAAGAGAATCGCGATTGTGAAATCAGAGAATCGCGATGCTGTGAAGTCAAAGAATCGCGATGTTGAGCACAAAATCATGTTTTTTTTTTTTAAATTGCGATGTTGAGCACAAAATCGTGTTTTTGAAAATCGCGATGTTGAGCACAAAATCGTGCTTTAGAAAATCACGATTTTGAGCAGAGAATCATGATTTCACAAAATCGTGGTTTACAGAATCGTGTTTTTTGACATGAAAATCGTGATTTCTGAGAATCGCGATTTTGAGTACAAAATCGTGTTTTTGAAAATCGCGATGTTGAGCACAAAATCGTGTTTTTGAAAATCGTGATTTTGAGCAGAGAATCGTGTTTTTCACAAAATCGTGTTTTTCACAAAATCGTCTTTTTCACAAAATCGTGTTTTTACTAGAAATCGTGATTTGTGAGAATCGCGATTTTGAGCACAGAATCGTGTTTTTAAAAATCACGATTTTGAGCAAAAAATCGTGTTTTCACAGAATCGCCTTTTTCACAAAATCGTGTTTTTGGCTGAAAATCGTGATTTTTGAGAATCGCAATTTTGAGCACAACCACAGAATCATGTTTTCTCAGAGACGTGTTTTTTGGCTAAAAATCGTGATTTGTGAGAATCGCGATTTTGAGCACAATCACAGAATCGCGATTCTGAGAATGTCTCAGAGAATCGTGTTTTTCACAAAATCGTGTTTTTCACAAAATCGTGTTTTTTGGCTGAAAATTGTGATTTGTGAGAATCGCGATTTTGAGCAAAAAATCGTGTTTTCATAGAATCGTCTTTTTCACAAAATTGTGTTTTTGGCTGAAAATCGTGATTTTTGAGAATCGCGATTTTGAGCACAACCACAGAATCGTGTTTTCTCAGAGTCGTGTTTTTTGGCTGAAAATCGTGATTTGTGAGAATCGCGATTTTGAGCACAATCACAGAATCGCGATTCTGAGAATGACCACAGAATCGTGATTCTTTCAGCCAACTTTTAGGCGGGAAAACAGAAAATCGTGATTTTTCAAAAAAAATTGAATTTTCACAGAATTGCGATTTTCATCACAGAATCGCGTTTTTTGGCGGGAAATTCAAATTTCTGAGCGCCGGCAATGGCGAGCTCCGTATGAGCAGAAAATCATGAAAAAACACAGCGCTTGCTCTCCCTTGCACCTCCTAACTCCTTCTCTCACAATAATGCATGAAAAATGGTATGAAAATGGTGAAAATGCACTAAAAAACAAGAAATTTCTATGAAGAAGAAGATGGGAGAAGGTGGAGATGATGATGATGATGAAGATGAAGAGGAAAAAAATAGAAAATGAACTGAAATGACAGTTTTTTAACCTTCCAACGTCGCAAATCTACGATCTTACCATCACAACACTCGTCCTCGAAGCTCTCTCCCCGGCAACGACGCCAAAATTTGGTGTAGCTCAAGCGTAAGCACCACCTCCTTTACTTGTTAATCCGCGGAGACGTGAGGACCGGTATGAAGACCACGAGCAAGTGAAGGCACAAGTGCGTGAGTGAAAGCACACAAACATGCACACACATACACACACACGCGTACAAAGTAAGATCAAACAGAGGAACAATGGAAAGCTTCAATTGCAAAAGAGTTCTCTTACAAAAGCTCTATTCTCTACCAAGCTAACCTCAAAAATGAGCTCTCTAGCTCTTTTTATAGTTTTTGGACTAGTTTTGGCTTTGTCCAGACCTAGTGCCCGGCCTAGTTAAAAATTAGGTTCCAGGGCTTATTTGAGGGCTCAAACGGAGTCTAAAAATTATGAAAATTGGTAGGATGATAGTTCTAATACTCCTCAAGCTCGAGGACTCCTCGGCTTGAAAAAAATGGAGTTGCAAAAATAGAAAATGGTATTTACAATGGTTTTTAGTGATGAAAATCACTATTTTTGTAGGCGATTCTTCTGAAAATTTGACATACACTTCTTGGAGCTCCCTACTTGCTCTCTCTTCTTCTATGTCCACTTCTTTGATGTGCTTCCATGCTTTGTCCTTGACCTTGAGCTTCAACAATGTCTAACTCCAACAACTCACCCCCCATCCATTAAATTCTCTTGAACCCAGAATGGTAATGCTTTGGAATGCTCTAGAGTGGATATGTGCCCATCATGCACACTCATTCTCATTACCCCTTAGGTACCTTAGGATATCACTCGAGCTAGGGACATTGACTAACCTTAGCCCTTGTCCCACACACACATATAGTGGTCTCTATACAGTGATGTTTAACACATTCACACATATAAGAAATCCAATATGGTAGCCTAATACGGAACACTAAAAATCCCAATATAAATACCCAGAGTGGCATGCCATAAACTATGCATATTATACATTTGCCAAAAATTGGATCTATATTTGTATTTGAAGATAAGAAATGAGAAAAGGTGGATCTTTCACTATATAGCATCACCTATGATTCTCCATCTCTCTCTCTCTCTCTCTCTCTCTCTCTCTCTCTCTCTCTCTCTCTCTCTCTCTCTCTCTCTCTCTCTCTCTCTCTCTCTCTCTCTCTCTCTCTCTCTCTCTTCTTGCTCAATCTATGTGCTAGTGTAGCCTTACTTCCATCTGTTGCTCATGGTTTACCAAGTTTTCATGGAAGAAGCATGCACATAAAGGTCCACTATCACTTCATCAAAGGGAATGATGTAGTGAAAGAGATGGACATCAAGTACATCAGCGCTAAGGAGTTAGTGGCTCACATTACGAGAGATGTTTGTGAAGAGATGGACATCAAGTACATCAGCACTATGGAGTAGGTGGCTCACATTAAGAGCGATGTCTATGAAGAGGTGATGTTATAGTAGAGAGATGAGATGATGTTTGCAAAAACCTTCTCTAGACAAGCCTATTTCTTTCTTGGACGCCATAATAGACTCAGTAGGATATCAAATGATACATAAATATGATGATAGTGTTTTGGATAATTGATCTCAAATGTGTGAGTCAAGAAGGACTATTTCTAGATTTTGATCTAGAAGAAAAGCTTCTATTTATGGAAGAATGCACTTAGGAAATTGTTGACTCTCCAAACTTGCTAGGAATTGACTAAAATCCTTCTGCATACCTTCAAATGGGAAGGTATGTGAGGTGAAGTTGGAGTGACTAGAGAGTGAGAAATATACTTAAGAACTCATATGTCTGATCTTGACGTATTAGCAAGTAGACAATAGACATAGACAATCATAGAGATTGATAGAAATCTCTGTAGAGAGAGTTCCAATGATCAAAATATTGCATACAGAAACTCCCAAGTGTGTTACCTTCGTGATCCAAGCATTAGATTAGATAATGGGATCATCTATTCACTTCAATGATCTATGAAGGTGATAGATTTGAAAAATACACGGGCATCAATGGATAGTAGCTCAAGATGATGATAAATCTTCAAGCATATGTATTGAAATGTGAAGTAAAATACATGGGGTTGTTGGAGGACTCCAGGAGCTACACAATAAGTACAATGAACACTCTAGAAGTGAGTGAAATCTTAGCTAATATTTGCAACTTTTCTATTGAAGTATATATAAGATTTTTGTTCATTTCTAATCTTCGAATAGAAATATTTATCCAAGTTTTTGACAAGCATACAATATGCATAGTTTATGCATGCATGTATACCACGTTGAATATAGGCGTGCTACATTACATACCCAACAACAAAAAGGAGCATGGCCTCAACAACATTAGATCAGAAGCATGAAGCTGAAAGACGACCATTCTAACACAACTAAATCTTAATCTTATTCTTATTTTGTTCCTACTTTAACCTTTAATATCATTTTTTGAACGTGAAGTATTGAGATAGAAAATATATGTACAACATGAAGAGAACACAATAATTAAAGTAAAGAAAAAAAGGGGAAGCATCCACTCTTGAAGAGGGTTATACACAAACAAAAGGGACCTTAAAATAGATGAACAAAAATATAGAAAAACAAAAGCGACCTCGCTAAGAATTCTAGTGCGAATGAGCTAAGTGAAAATGAATGAAGCCACATGTAAGCATAAAATTGGATGACTCTCAAACATATCAAAATGAGTGGCCTAAAATGCTCCTCAACAGACCATGATGCCATATGGGGAAGTTTGAAAAAACAATGCTAAGTGGATCCTACCCATGAACATTATATTTGGCTCTCGGCATATTATCGAAAGTTCTCTGGCCATGCATTTTATGCATGCAACAAGTACCATAATAATTGGAGGTATATTCCTTTCTCTCATTGTCTCTATTCTTGAGTTGTTGCCCTTCGAAGGCTTGATGAGTCATTTGTTCCACATTTTTTTTTTGAGAGTACAATGAATTGGAAATACAATCACACACCCAACCTTGTAAGGTAGAGGCATCCATCATGAGAGACTCATAGATATGTCTAATCAAGACTTGAACTCAAGACTTCCTCCCAGAACTTCAAAGCATTAGCCACTACGCTACGCAGGATCGAACAATTTGTTTCACATCTTTAGTGACCTTCACTTCATACAATAATCACTGTGTAACATATTCCATATTAAAAGACTTTTGAATGAATATGAACAGAGGAAAATGGCAAGGATAGTGTTCTACATCAAAATATCGCTTCACTATACATGACCAAGTACTATGCAGATTACATTCTGCATGACCAAGGAGTACTAAGCGGTTAGTGAGATAAAACGCATGGTCAATGCTGTTCATGTCACCAGCCGAAACGGCTGCACTGCTCCTTATGGAGCCACGGTAGAAACAACATTGTCTACCTTGTCAAGTTTTTAAGTATTTGCTGAATGCACACTTCCAATCATACTATGACATGAATGCGTGAGGCCTACCACATGAAAGTCGGTTCTCTACAAGACTACAACTTTTCTACTTTCGACAAGGTGCTTGGGGTGGCAAAAGGAAAGGGTTAGGTTGAGGATGTGATATGACTAACAGTGCGCTGGCGAACTTCCTGAGTGCCACGTTCTGAGAGTGGGTTTTAGGGTTTTGGGCCTCCTTTAGTGCCCTTCTTCCCCCTCGTTATGAGGGGGGCCTTTGCCCTCTCTCCTCCCCCTTCGCCAAGGGCTTCCTCTGTGGAGGGCCTCTGGTCTGTGTTCCCATGGCTCTGTATGAAGCGCTAAGAAATGGTTTGACAGAACTCGGCAAGGAGTCGTGCATGAACGAAGAGAATCTGGCGGTTCGCCTCGGAGAGGAAGTGAAAAAGGATGCTGCTGGGCAGTTCCCTGGAGATGCTTCAGAGGGCTCCAAGCAGAGGGTTAACTCTAGTAAAGCTGCTGTTGAAGTCTCGCTGGAGGATGAACAACCACCGTCAAGGTCTTATGCTCAAGCTGCCCGACAAATGGAGCATCCTCAAGGTGTCTTCTCTCTTCTACACCTACTACCAGGTACTTCTCAAGCTCACTTGTTTCCTGAGGCTGCTCCTTCTATGGAGGAGGTTAACCCGCACGAGCTTTGTGTGGAGAGTGATGATAGTGATTCGGAGGAGGAAACCCTAATCATTGACAGGCTGTCGCTTGATAACTCGCATGAGCATTTGACTAATAGAGTAATCATTGGCTTATGCCATGGGCCGAGACCCCCTCAGGAAGTCCTAAGGGCTTGGTTAAAAACTAATTGGGAATCAAGAGGGCTTGTGGTGAGGCATGTTCAGTATTGCCCTAATAATTATCTGCTCTTTTTCTTTGAGGATGCGAACTGCGCTCTGCAAGTTTTGACTGAAGGTCAATGGTTAATTAGGAACTCCCCTATCTCTCTGTTTAAGTGGCATATTGGTTTCAATCCTAAGGGTCCCAAACCAACTAAAATGCTTGTCTAGGTTGAATTTCCGGACCTTCCCCTTGCGTTTTACCCCTGGGTTGAACAATTAGGGAAAAAACTTGGTAGGGTTTTAGGTCAAAAGACTAGGAATAACATCATTAACCCTAAGTGGGATCCTCAGATACTTATTGAAGTGGATGTGTCTAAAGCTATCAAAACTCATGTGACCATCAAAGATTCCTTTGGTCGGAAATTACATGTGCAAAAAGTCATGTACAGGAATTTGCCAAATGCTTGCTATAATTGCTATAAGCAAGGCCATCTTATTAAGGACTACCCTCTTCTCCCTAAACAGGAAAGTCAAGAAGACACGAAAGAAAAAGGTCCGACTCAAGTGATGGGTGGTAACACTAACCCTCAGTTTTGAAAATGCAATAATAAACCTACAAAGAAAATTGGGAAATCTGATAACCTTTTTAACATTCTGTTGGATGACATTTCTAATCCCTTCGAGGATCAAGTCGTTGAAGGTACTGATAAAAATATCCCTGTTTGTGTTGATGTTAACCTGGACAATTATACAGAGGCCAACAAGGAAAATATTGTTACCCTTAGTGTCCATGTGAAAGGTCAAATGGCCACCGGACACTTCTTTGTATATGTTCTTTAATAAAACATATAGTGGCCTGGTCAGTCACGGACTGTAAGTTCGACTGCATTTGTAAGACCTAAGAAGGTTGTCTTCGTGCTTCCTGTGTACTGTGTTTTCTGTGTATTCTACAGCCTCTGTGCGAAGTACTGTGTGCAGCCTCAGGAGCTCGGTTTTCTATTCCGAGCATATCGTCACGGAGCTGTCGAGAAGGAGAGCGCATTGTGGTGCATCGCCGTTGAAACACTTCACTGGTATCAGAGCAGTTCGAGGCAGAAGCTTTGTTCCTTTTGTGCGAGCGAAGCAAACCCCCCCTCCCCCAGGCTTTCTCCAAGGCTTACGACCAAAGCGGCGACCAAGGCATAGACCTTGGCATACCTTGTCATCCGAGTCACCGAAGTCACCATTGGCTACGCGCGAGGGAGGACCTCAATGATCAAAGAATATAGAGGTTCCCTGTACTTCTCGGGAGGTCACCCATCCCAGTACTCTTACCCCTAGAGCTCGCTTAACCGTGGCAATCTCTTGCCACTAAGCTACACTCTTGTGGTGTTTGAAGAAGGAGAAAGACTAAGCTTGACATTACTTTGAACAAGTTTTGGTCCCTCAAAGCTTCATTTTTTGCTTTCAAAGCCTATTTTTGAAGCAATTTTGGGGTGATTTCTGGAGCCATTTCGGAGTACTTTCGCACATAGTTCTCTTCGCACAGGTCCAAGAACATCAAGAAGAGTGTTCCTTGTACTTCTCAGACAATAAATATCAACCTTTGGGGCTGTATTTTCAGCCACACTCGTAAAACTACAGGTTTCTTGAGGGGTTTTCAGTTTTGGTGGGAGCAGTCCCTGCAAATTTATGCAGGTTTTTAAAGTCTAAAACATCAGAGTTGACAGACACTTGCAGGTGTTATTGGCTAGTTTTTGGGCTGTGTATTCAGCCTTTTAGTGTCATTTTACTACATATATTGAGCACATATGCACCATGTACGCTTCTGTGGATACCGCTTATGTACGTCCATGTGGTCATTGATATAGCGGTTACGTTCTTTGCATAAAGCCTTTTACGTTTGATAAAGAGGGTCGTGGTAAGGTTTTCTTAACTGGGAGACACCCAGATGTCGGGCTCTCTTCGGTGATGCAGGTGGAAGACTTACCTAGCCTCGCCATAGGAGATGTATGATAGTTGTTCATAGGTGCTCGATAAGCCTAGTTGGCTTCTATTGGGTAACTGATTATATGCAGTGGAGTCAGTGATTCACTATGCAGGTAGACATGTCAGTACTTGCAGTTTTATGATACTTTGACACTGGTCATATGCTAATTTTGCAGAGGATACTCTAGCAAAATTTTTCCAGATTTCTGGTTTAGTCAACTATACAGTGGTCGATTTACTCCTTGATACACTTATTTGTTGGTGTTTGGACTCTTCTAGCTCATTATCATTCTATTCAGTTCTCTACGATCATGGCATCAGAGGTCTCAGGCACATCTGATGGATCAGGGTCTAGTGCTAGTGTTCCGAGGAGGAGCTATAACTTGCAGGGCAAAGACCATTTTGAGATCCGAAAATTTGATGGCACAAACTTTGCTCTATGGAAGAATCAGATTAAAGATGCGCTGATTCAAAGGAGGCAATGGAAGCCAGTAAATGGGATTTCAAAGAAGCCTGCTGACATGGATGAAGATGATTGGGATGAGTTAGATGAAATGGCCAGGTCTACCATTCGCTTGCACTTGGCAGATAATGTTTACTTTACAGTATTAGACTGTGAAAGTGCAGAGGAGTTTTGGAAGAAGTTATGCAATACATATGAAAAAGAGACAACATCAAATAAAGTGTATCTGATGAGAAAATTATATGACCTTCGTATGAAGGACACAGATAGTGTTGCTGCTCATCTAAATGAGTTTGATGCTATATTCTCCCAGTTACAGGCTCAGAAAATGGATATGGATAATGAAATGAAAGCAGTATTGTTGTTATGCACCCTGCCATCATCATGGGATACGTTTTGCACGGCTATTAGCAACAGTGCACCTGGTGGTAAACTCGTCTTTGATGACATATGTGGAGCACTCTTGAGTGAGGAGATTTGTAGAAAATCTATGGTTGGCACTCAGAGTGGAGATGCATATAATGTTCGTGATTCTTACCAAGGAAAGAATCAACAACGTGGCAGGAGCAAGAACAAAGAAAAGAATGGTCAACGGAATAAGAGTAGAAGTAAATCAAGGAAGAGGGATATCGAATGCCATTATTGTCATAAGAAAGGACACATGAAGAAAGACTGTTATGCATTAAAGAATGCTAAAGGTAAAGGACAAAATGTTGATGGGCATGTTAAACAATTACCTGCACCATCTACTTCGACTGTGAAGATTGAAGAAATTAATGCTATTTTTGATGATGCTGATGTGTTGACACTTGATAGTATTGTGCCATCTGAGGCACTTATGGCCGATTCTCTTTCCCACACCTGGCTGCTAGATTCTGGTGCTTCTTTCCATGTGACGCCACATAGAGAATGGTTCTCTAATTATGCAGCAAAGTCTCTTGGTACCGTTAGACTTGGTGACTCTTACCAGTGTGATGTTGTGGGGATTGGAGATGTGGTTGTGCAGTTCATTGATGGTTCAAAATTTACTATGCATAATGTATGCCATGTACCTCAGTTATCATGCAGTTTCATGTCAGTTGGTCAACTTGATGACCTTGGTTACAAGGTGTTCTTCTATGCTCAGTCCTTTCGTATATCAAAGGGCAATATGGTTATTGCAAAAGGACGCAAAGTTGGATCACTTTATCCTTTATTTGTATCACAGAAAGAACACTTGTTAGCTGTTACTGAACAGCCTATGGCTTGTATTTGGCATGGTCGTTTGGGCCATATATCTCGTAGTGGAATGGAAAATCTTTCTCGTTCTCGCTACTTACCTATGTTATCTTTCTCTGATTTTTCATTTTGTGAGCATTGTCAATATGGAAAGCAAACCACAAATGTGCATAGAACGCACATTGACTCTTCAATTCAGCCTTTAGATCTTGTTCATACAGATGTGTGTGGTCCTATGCCCACAAGGTCCTTAGGTGGTTCTCTTTACTTTGTCACTTTCATAGATGATGCTACTAGAAAAGTCTGGGTATATCCTATCAAATCAAAGGATGATGTATTCCCTACTTTCAGAAAATGGCTTGCTTCAGTTGAGACTGAAAAAGGAACTAAGCTTAAGGCTTTACGTTCAGATAATGGGGGTGAGTATACCTCACATGAATTCAGCCTTTTCTGTCAGTCTAGAGGGATTCGTAGATGTTGGAGATAGACGTCTACGGAAGCACGCGAACAGCACAAGGAAGAAGAAGAAGCTTGGAGCACAAACACACAATACTGAATGTATTACTAGAGAATGTACAAAGATAAGTAGCCCATTAGGGCAATATGCGTATATAAAAGCCGGGGGAAAAAAACCTCCTAAAGAGGGAAAAAAGTGCCCCGGCGGTCCTAGTGTGTTCACACACATCACTACCTAAATATATCAACAAATCCCCCCTGGGAGTGATGCGGTGAACAAGGAGCTAGCACTCATGTATAAGGAAGTGCCAAGCTATGCGGAAATCACTCCACAAAAGGAAGTAAGCCCAAAGCTTTGCGGAAAGCTTCAAACTTCTCCCTAGGCAGAGCCTTCGTGAAAAGGTCTACAATGTATTCCTATGTGGGCACATATGCCAAGCTGATCTCCCCAGCAGAGAACCTCTCCCTGACATAGTGATAATGCACCTCAATGTGCTTAGTGCGAGCATGGAACACAAGGTTCCTCGCAACTGCCAATGCGCTCTGACTGTCAGTGAAGATGGTGGTGGCAGAAGACTAGCCAACACCCAAATCAGCCATAAGGCGTCTAAGCCACACACACTCAACAGTCGTTGTGAAAGCTGCCCTATACTCAACCTCACAACTGGAAGTGGCCACAGTAGGCTGCTTCTTGCTCAACCAAGATATACATGAGCTACCAAGCATGAAGCAAAAACCACTGGTGGACACACGAGTGTCATAGCAACCAGCCCAATCTGAGTCAGAAAAAGCATGCAAATCTGGCAGTAGTGATCCCCCCTTCGGATAAAACAACCCAAGTAGCCGAGTACCACTCAAGTAGCGAAAGATGCGCTTAACCGCCTTCCAATGCGTGACTCCTGGGCAATGCATAAACCTGCTCATCTGTGAGACACCAAACTGAATATCTGGCCGAGTAATGCATAAGTAAATCAAGCATCCAACAGCCTGCTGATAGAGAATAGCATCAAATGCATCTCCAACATCATGAAGACTCAATTGTAAACCTATCTCCATAGGAGTGGCAATAGGCTTACAGTCTTCAAGGCCAAAATGCTGCAATAATGTGTCAATATATTTCGTTTGACACAAAGCCATTCCACCATCAACTTGCATAAACTGAATGCCCAAATAGTGATGCAAATGCCCCAAATCAGACATCTCAAATGAGGCATGCAAATCAGCCTTGAAATTAGCAATATGCTTCTCAATAGGACCAGTGAGCAGCATGTCATCAACATAGACAACAATGATCAGAAGCACATCATTAGCACGCTTAACATATAAGGTGCTTTCAGTTGGACTGTTCACAAAACCATGTGCATCCAGATAGGCATGTATCTTCTCATACCAAGCACGTGGTGCTTGCTTTAAACCATATAATGCCTTCTTTAACCTGCACACTTGGTTTTCATGCCCTTTCTGCACAAAGCCACGGGGCTGAAAAACATACACTTCTTCATGCAAGTCACCATTTAGAAATGTTATTTTAATGTCCAACTAATGTACATTTCAACCATGATGGGTTGCAAGTGCACAAATGCTCCGAACAGTAGTCATACGGCATGTAGGTGCAAAGGTCTCATCAAAATCAATGCCTCTTTCCTGCGCATAACCCTTTGCAACAAGCCTAGCCTTATACCTGTCAACTGTACCATCAGGTTTACGCTTCAGCTTGTATACCCACTTAGTGCCAATGGCCTTCTTTCCAGGAGGCAAGTCACATAAAGACCATGTACCATTCTTCATTATAGCATCATATTCAGATTGCATGGTAGCCATCCAATTTTCTGAATTCTGTGCTTCATCAAAAGAAACAGGCTCATTCTCATCACAGAGACTAGACGCAGCCATAGCATAGCAATCTGATGCAAATGAGGCACTATGAGAGCCTGAACGAGTACGATATGACAAAGGTGCATCTAATTTGTTGTCACGCAAAGTCTGCACCAGCCATTTCGGCATAGTTTTTGCTTGCTCAATATGAGCTCTCTCATCAACAAGTGCATCATGTAAATCTGCTTCAGAAATAGAATGATCTGCATCATCATATGAAACCTGCAAAGGCTGAGAAGTCGCCTCATTAGGACTAGCACTAGATTGTCCACCTGTAAAAAGAGGCATCAACGCATCATACATGTCTTTGGAGCTAACAGTGTCTCCTTAGTACATGAAAGCAATGGCTGAATAACATCTTCCACAAAGACAACATCACGGCTAACCAGAATGCATTTAGTCTGTGGATGATATAGACAATAGCCTTTACTTTCAGAACTATACCCAACAAAAATACATTTTACTGCCTTATTATCCAATTTTTTGCGATGTTGTTCAGGCACTAATGCATATGCCAAACAACCAAAAACATGCAGATGAGCAACAGATGGCTTGCGGTCATGCCAAGCCTCATATGGAGTGATAGACTACAACGCTTTAGTGGGACACCTGTTCAGTACATATGCTGCACACATGACAGCCTCAAGCCAAAAACTATGTGGTAAAGCCTGACTTTTGACCATGCACCTCGCCATCTCCATGAGTGACCTGTTCTTTCGTTCAGCAACTCCATTCTGTCGAGGTGTATACGGCACTGTACACTTGTGTTTTATCCCACGTTCAGCCAGAAATGCATTAAAATCTGAAGACATATATTCCCCCCCTCGATTAGAACGGAGGGTGCCCATTTTACATGCTGACAGATTTTCAGCCAAAACCAAAAACTGTTTGAAGCACATGAACACTTCGGACTTTGCTTTGAGTGGATATACCCATGCATGCCTGGAAAAATCATCAATGAAAGTCACGAAGTAAAGGTAATTTCCAAAAGAGGGTGTCTGCATAGGACCACAGACATCACTATGTACAAGCTGCAATTTCTGTGTAGCCCAAACTGAACCATCTTTTGGAAAGGAAGAACGCTGCATTTTGCCCAAAATACAGCCTTCACAAACATGTTTTCCAAGAGCCTCAAGTTTGGGCAAAGAGGACACCATTTTAGATTTCTGCAGGCGTAGCAAACTAGCAAAATTCAGATGACCAATCATGAACTGCATATGCCAAATCATTTAGAGATCTTTCATAGTCTATGAGCTTATACAGCCCACGACATAAAATGCCAGAAGCAATAATCACATCGCCATTTGAGAGATCATGGACTGTACACCTGTCATCAACGAATTTCACAACCAAGCCAATCTTGGCTAATGTAGAAACTGATAACAGGTTCTTTTTTATCCCTGGCACAAATAAAGCATCTGACAAAGTGAAAGAACTACCATCAGCAGTAGTCAAAATGATCTTACCAAATCCCATAACAGGATAAGAGGAGTTATTGGCGCATGTGACAGTATTCCCTGTAGGGGCACGCTCGAGTGAAGAGAAGAAATTGCGCTGTGAGGTAATATGTTTGGTCGCCCCACTGTCAAAGTACCAAACATCTGAGTCTACTGCAGACATGCACTGATCATGAGAAGATGGGTCAAAACTGCAGACAGTAGTAAACGCCCATTCTTCTTCCTGCACAAGATTTGCAGACTCTGTTTTTGGTGTAGAGGCCTCTGCAACAACCATTCCAGCCTCTTTCTTCTTTGCCTCTTTAGCAGCAAGTTTTGGACAGTTCTTTATGATATGATCATTTCCTTTACAGTACTTGCAAAACAATTTCTGCTTTTGTGATTTCTTCTCATCTTTATCCTGGTTCTTCGATTGTGCAGCATTTGCAGATTTCTGCTTACTAGTAGAAGAGCTCCATCTTCCTTTGCCCTTCTGACTAGCCAAGAAAGCTTGATCTGCAACACGCATAATGGACCTGTTCTGCCTGGACTGATCTTCTTGCAACAGAACAGAGACTAACTCCTCAAATGACAAGGCATTTGGATTTCATTTCATCATCAACCGGAGTAGAAGCATCCTTTGTTGTTCTGCAAGAGCGAATATGAGGAATAATGGCACGTTTGACAGACAAAGCTATCAATGCATGTTCCTGGGCATCTCTGCCATCCCAACGAATTTGCTCTGTAGTAGGTGCAACAGAAACAGCAGCACGAACATGAATCTACGGAATATCATCTTCGACACCATCTTCATCAGCTCCAGCACCAGTATTTGCAGTACTTGTCGTTACAGGTGTAACAGGACGTCTTTCAACACCCTGCACAATGTTCCACAATCCTTTTGCAACCAGTACATGTCGCATCATATAAGCCCATAATGGGTAGTTGGTACCATCCAACTTATCCTCAACAGCCAACATACGGAATACATCACTGCTTTCAGCCATGGCTAGTGACTAAAATACCTTGATGCAAAAAATTGACTATATCTCAAAAAGTTGAAGGGAACTGCCCATACAAGTTCTGCTAGACCTGTAGCAGACTTCGAGATGCTTAAACTGGCAAACAAAAACTGGTATATACCTTTGGCACAAAAGGATGAAATAGCCTACACAAGCACTGCGATAGTGCATTTGGAGGCCGAAACAAGCTCAGATCGCGATTTCGGCACCACAAAGCGAAGTTGTTTTGATCTCGGAAACACCCTGAGTATGCTCACCAAATTTCGTGCGAATCTGAGACTGCAAACGGAGGAGTGTCGACGGCGCCCTAGAAGAAGCGACAACTTGCTCTGATACCAATTGTTGGAGATAGACGTCTGCGGAAGCATGCGAACAGCACAAGGAAGAAGAAGAAGCTTGGAGCACAAACACACAATACTGAATGTATTACTAGAGAATGTACAAAGATAAGTAGCCCATTAGGGCAATATGCCAAGCCAGGGGAAAAAAACCTCCTAAAGAGGGGAAAAAGTGCCCCGGCGGTCCTAGTGTGTTCACACACATCACTACCTAAATATATCAACAGTAGAGAGTTTACAGCTCCTTATACCCCAGTACAGAATGGTGTAGCTGAGAGGATGAATAGAACTATTCAAGATAGAGTAGTCTCTATTTTGCATCATGCAAACCTCTCACAAGGTTTTTGGGCAGAAGCAGTATTGATTGCAGTTCATGTGATTAACCTTTCACCTAGTACTGCAAAAGGTCTGAAAGTGGCACAAGAGTTATGGACAGGGAAACCACCATATTATGATCATCTTCGAGTTTTTGGGTGTGAAGCATATGTTCATATACCCAAGAATCTTAGACAAAAGTTGGACCATAAGTCAAAGAAATGCATTTTTCTTGGATATGGTCGAGAAGGACAATTTGGATATCGCTTATGGGATCTTGAAACACGGTCAGTGATCAGAAGTAGTGATGTCATTTGTAATGAGTCTAAGATGCATAAACAGCCCATTAAAGAGGTTGAAGTGAGAAGAGTGGTGTTTGAGGATACTAGTCCTCCGGTTAGCATGCATAAAAATGCTGCACATAGGGATGTTCAAGAGAATGTCCATTCAGATTAGTCTGCACATGTTCCTATTCAGCAACCATTGAGACGTTCTGCACGTGTCTCATATCCACCTGATAGATATGTTCTAGCTTTAGATTTTTTTATGCTAACAGATGCCGGTGAGCCTTCTTGCTACAAAAAGGCTATGCAGACAGAGGATCATGTCAAGTGGGAGCGTGCCATGAAGAGTGAGTTGGATTCTATTCACAAGAATGGTACTTGGGACTTAGTACCTTTGCCAAAGGGCAGAAAAGCTTTACCATGTAAATGGGTATATAAGCTGAAATTCACATAAGATAGTGCTTCTCCAAAATATAAAGCACGACTTGTTGCAAAGGGTTTTAAGCAACAACATGGTGTTGATTTTGAGGAAATCTTCTCTCCAGTGGTCAAGATGACTACTTTGCGCATGTTGCTTGGATTCGTTGCAATGGAGGACTTAGAGCTAGTCCAAATGGATGTGAAAACAGCTTTCTTGCATGGAGATCTTGCTGATGAGATCTATATGGAACAACTAGAGGGTTATGTAGTTCCTCGCAAGGAAAGTCTAGTTTGTAAGCTCAAGAAGAGCTTGTATGGACTTAAATAGTCTCCTAGACAATGGTACCAAAAGTTTGATGCTTTTATGAAGTCCCAAGGCTATTCTCGGAGCAACGAGGATCATTGTCTCTACACGAAGAGATGTTTTGATGGCAGCTTGATATGCTTGATACTTTACGTCGATGATATGTTGATTGCTAGGAAGTCCTCTTATGATTTGTCACTTCTCAAAAAGAAGTTGAGTCAGACATTTGATATAAAGGATTTGGGGGATGCCAAACATATTCTTGGCATGCGCATTACTCGTGATAGGAGTAAAAGTTTCATATACTTGTCTCAAAGTGAGTACATATCCAAAGTACTTCACCAATTCAATATGCAGGGTGGAAAGGCATTGAGTACACCTTTACCCACATATGTGAAATTGAGCAAGGATGACTGCCCCAAATCAGATGAGGAAAAGGAATTCATGACCAAATTCCCTATCAGTCTGTTGTTGGTAGTCTCATGTATGCTATGGTAGCTACGAAACCAGACATTGCATTTGCAATGGGAGTTGTGAGCAAATATATGTCTAATCCTGGCAAGAAACATTGGGAAGCGGTCAAAATGATTTTGAGATATTTGAGTGGCACTAAGGACAAGTGTCTATGCTTAGGTAGAGGGAAAGCATCCATTGTTGGTTACACAGATTCTGACTATGCTGGTTGTGTAGACAATCGTAAGTCTACATCAGGGTACATTTTTCATTTTGCTGGAGGTGCTATCTCTTGGAGATCTCGTCTTCAAGAATGTATAGTTGTTTCCACCACAGAAGCAGAATATGTTGCAGCAAGTGAGGCATTTAAGGAAGCATTATGGATTTCTCGTCTTGCTTGTGATATGATGGATCAAGGTAAACTTGACATGATGGAAGAGGAGTTGGAATCAGTTGAGGTTGTGCCAATGTCTCAAGATCCTGAGTTCCCTAAAAAGCCTGACTATTTTCCTAAGACCAAAAGGAAAGAGGTTATCAAGTCCTCCTTGGCAGTGCTTAAGGCCTCCAAAAATAGCAGGAAGTAACTTCTTTCCCTTTGTTTCTTGATGTTTGACCTTTATATTTGTTTGTGCAATGTTAAAGGGATCACGGATCCTGTTAGATCTAAAATGCTTAATATTTGGTTATCCAATCTTCCTAAACAACCTGATGTGGTTTGTCTACAGGAACTTAAAGTTGGGGGGGACTCTCTCTTATTTAACCTTAAGAGAGTCTCCTCTAGATACAAGTGGTTTATTACTAAGCACTGTGATGGTAAAGGGGGCAGTGCTATCGGTTTGTCAATCAATCTAATTCAAGCTGTTACTACTTGCAATTCAAGTGTTTCTAACCAGTGGTGCTTAGTTTCCTTGGGCCACCCTTATGATGTTAATATAATTTCTATGAATGCGGCTAATAATGATTCTGGGCGTTCTGTTTGCTGGGGGGAGCTTAACTGCATCCAAGGTCCTGTCATTGTTATTGGGGATTTTAATATGGTGACTGACATTAAGGATAGATGGGAAGGTAAAGGAAAAGTGATTAAAGGTTATGAAAAGGAAGCTTGGTATAAAACTTGTAACTCCCTGGATTTGGTTGACATTTCTGGGTCTTCTGGTATAACTTGGTCTAATAAGCTGATTGGCATGGCTATACTGCGGCTCGTTTGGATAGGTGTTATGCCACTCTTCCTTTTGTCCAAGGGTGTTGGGACATTGGTGTTAATATTGATACTTCCCTGTTTATGTCTGACCATAAGCCTCTTCTTGTTTCCTTTAAAAAGGGTTCCCCTAGTTTTAGAGCTGGCTGGCCTCATATAGATTGTAACTTCCTTAAGTTGCCCAGTGTTGTGACCCAGACCAAAAATATTTTCTCCTTCAACTTTGAGCAGTAGAGATCTCCCAGCATGGCGTGGTGCAAGTCTGTCACTGAGATTCAGAAGCTCTTCACTCATCTTAAGTTTATAGCTAGGAAAACTAGGGCCCAAAGAAGACAGGCCATAGAGGAAAGATTAGGGCTCCTTGATGCTAACTCCCAAGAATATCATGATCTTATTGGGTTGCTATGCAAAGAGAGGTATCTGGAAGCCAGCTACTCTCTTTCCTCTTCTAAAGAGTTCTGGAGTGGGAAGATTGATAGAAACAATAACTTCATGTTTTCTTTGATGAAAAAACAAAAAGCTAGGGATTTCATCCCTCCCCTTAAAAAGAAAAATGGTGGTCACACTGTCAATATTCAAGAGTCTTTACAGGAGGCCAAGAGCTTCTTTATGGATGGTTTCTCTGGTTCTCCCAAGTGGGGGGAGGACATCTAGAGGGCCAGAGCTTATATTGCCTTAAGAAGGAAAAAAATGATTCCTGAAAGACTGAGTACCATTCTAGAACTGCCCCTCACTGCTGGTGAGATCAAAGAAACCATTAATAATTTGAAACCCTATAAATCTCCCGGGATTGATGGTTTACCTAATGAGTTCTTCATGGCTCTGAAAGACTTCCTCACTCCTTATATTCTTTTGATTTGGGAAGAAGTGTCTGGTAAAGGTTATCTCCCTTCTCACATCAATACTGGTGTGATCAGACTTATTCATAAGAAAGGCAGCAAGGAAGACCTTAACAACTAGAGACCCATTACCTGTCTGAATACTATTTACAAAATTTTCTCCTCTACTTTAGCTAATAGACTTAGCCCCATGATGCGTAACTTTATTCTCCCTGAGCAGAAAGGTTTTATTAAGGGCAGATTCATTCTGGATGCTATTATCTCCATTTGGGAAGGCATGGATTATGCCTTGGATAGTGGGCAAGACTTTTTCTTTCTTAAGATTGACTTTGACAAAGCCTATGATAGGATTGAGTGGGACTTTGTTTTGCAATCTCTTCAAGACCTAGGTCTTGGTAGAAGATTCATTAAGTTTGTGAATACTCTTCTTGGTAATGCCTACTCTAGGGTTGTGATCAATGGTCACCTCTCTGAACCTTTTAAACTGTCCAGATCCATTAGACAAGGTTGTCCCTTTGCCCCTCTTCTGTTTTCCATTGCTAGTGACTCTTTAGGCTGGTTGGTCAAGGATTGTATGGATAGAGGGCTTATAAGAGGCATTGAAGTCCCTGATTCTCCTTCCCCCCTTTGCTTACAAATGTTTGCCGATGATACTAATGTTGTTCTTAAAGCTGACAATGATTCTTTGAAAGTTTTTCTTGACTATTTGGATCAATTTTGTCTTGCTAGTGGCTCTAAAGTTAACCACAGTAAAACCAGTTTTAAATCTTCTTCTAACGTCATCCCTGATTGTATATCCAACTTAGGTTGTGAGATTATAAAGGAAGGTGAAGTGTTTAGGCTCTTGGGCATTCCCATGGGTTTCAAGATCTCTATGTCCCAAAGATGGGAGTGGGTTTTGGATAAGTTCAAAAAGCATTTGTTTTTTTGGTATGACTCTAACAATTCCCTACCTCATAGATGTTTCTTTCTTAATCATTTTGTTCTCCCCAAATTGGTGTATTTTCTTGCTTGTTGGTCTCCCTCCAAAAAGTAGATTAAGCAAGCTATCTCCCTGGCCAGGAGGTTCCTTTGGGGTGGCAATGCTTATTATCAAAAAGTTGCTAAGGTCTCCTGGGACACCTGTTGCCTCCCTAAAGCTCAAGAGAAATTTGACCAAATTCTACATTACAAACTACAAGGCCTGGAGCAACATCAACCTGTGGGACGCCATTATCTCCCCCATTAATATTACTCATGTTGGCAGTCTGATTGTCTGTAGATTCTGGAATGCCTGGTTCAAGGCCAAACAGTGTTTTTTTTATAAAAAAAAACTAACGTGTTTCTCTGAGTTTTTTTTGTAAGAGTCTATCTAGTTTGGTTATGTTGTTCAGAGGCACAATGAAGTCCTGGCTATAAAATAACATAAATGCCATAAAGCTGGGTTCGAAGCATGGAGTGACCTCATGAGAAATGAGGAAGTGTTGTCTATTCATGAGCTTGTACATGGTTCTGATTTGTCTAATGCTTGTCTGCAGGTTCTGTTCGATCGTAAATTGCTGCTGAAGGCTAAGCTAGCTCACGGTATCAAGTCCAAAGCTAATCTGGATGTGCTGGCCAGGTCTATCTTCAAAGAGTTCAAAAAGTCAAAAGGGAGAATCACCCAAATTGTGCCAAAACTCAATAAAAGATGGTCTTGTAATTGGTCTGCCAAGCAGTGGTCCTACAAGTTTAAATCTCTGCGGGCCTTTCCTGATCAGAGTAAACATTCTTATCTGATATGGCTCATGCTCTAGAATGGCCTATGGATTGGTCCCAGAGTCAAGAAAATCCAGATTAATGGAGGGATGTGTACTTTCTGTGGCGAGGATGTTAACCACTTGTTCTTTAACTGCCTTCATGCCAGACAATTTTGGACCAGTGTGGAGCTTTATCTTCAATCCAGAAGATTTCCAGGTCTTACTCAGGAATCTGTCATCATAGGAAGCTGTAAGAACATGGATGTTTTGCTCTGGAATATATGGAGAGGCCATGTCCTATGGCATATATGGTGTAGTAGAAATAATGTGGTTTATGGAAAAGGAAATAGAAATTTCCTGACCTCTCTCTCTAGAACTCTCAAGAAAGCTTCTATTAATTGTATCCAGTGTATTAAAACTACTCCTGATCACAAGGAAAGCATCTTCACATTGTTAAAGTCTTGTAAATTCTCCAAATGGAGAAGCAGTATATCCTCCTTATACTCTGCCCAGAGGCTTGATATGGCCCTATTCTTGTAATTGGTAGTGCTGGTGGCTCTTGCCCCTTGCACAGTTTGTACTCCCTCCATTAATCTAATTTTCTTTCTTTTTCAAAAAAGAAAAAAAACTTTTCTACTTTCTACTCGCTTTTGGAAAGTTGTCTCTACTATACAGCTGTACTGCAGTGTTTCCTTAAGTTGTACCTACTTTAAAGTCGTGCTGCGTCGTTTTGTCGTGTCATGTAGGGCTCAGAACAACAAGATGACAAACCTCTCTCTCTCTCTATATATATATATATATGTGTGTGTGTGTATGTATATATGTATAATGTGTGTGTGTCTATCTACCTCACGCAAGGACAAGCATATAAACACACACAATGAACAAATGTATGTGATGCTACACATGCGAATGGAGCAAGAAGGTCTATATCATTTCTGTTGAATTTTTAAAATTCTATGTTATCACATTGTTTGGGTGTATTTGAGGTAATGGAATTGGTGCGGGGGATGGACATGTATGCGCTTGACATTTCAGGAAGCAGAAAGTGCACAAACATGGTCATAGAGATTGACTCATATCTTTGCACATAGAGCTCCAATGATCAAAATATTGTATACACAAGATCACAAGGGTTTTATATTTATGGTCCAAGCATTAGATGAAACCACGAGACCATAAGTTCACTTCAATGACTTTGAAAAAAGAGCAGAGTTGAACAATAAACATACAACAATGCATAGTAGCTCAAGATGATGATAAAACTTCAAGTACATGCATTACTATGTTAAGGACAAAGCTTGGAGGTGTTGGATGACTCTAATCGATACGAGAAGTAAAGTGGCCACTCTAGAGGTATATGAGAGCTTTGTCTACCGACAACTTCTTCATTGGAGTATGTTTAAGCTTTTTTCCTTGATTCTACTTGGTAGGTACTGATGATTCTACCAAAATATTTCAATCAATTTCTAGGTACTTATTTGAATTTTGAATTCAATTGTGACTCATCACTTTAAGCTCCTTTTAGGGTTACTGTGAGTCTCAACTTTAGTTCATTGGAACCTTTTACAATAAGTAAAAAAATATGTTGAAATATTTCCTTGGGCATGAGCTAAGGTTCATTGTATACACACATTTGCTTCCCAGAGTTCAAAATTAGTCCATGGATATGGTTAAGCACTTAGGCTTCAATATGTACCAATAGCACACCCTCAAGCCTAAGATGCTTGAGTCTTCATTCCTTTGCAATCGTTGATTTAGGTCTAGTTAGCTTTACTCCATCCAAAGCTTTAGTCATCATGTATGAACATTGTTGCTAAGTTGAGATATTTGAAAGCTTAATTTCCTTGCTTTTGATCTTCTACTTAACAAACATAAAATGTATTTGGTCCGTTCATGGTAAATATGGTTAGCTACAAGATGTAGTGAACTCATGCTATCACCAAATATATGAGGACTAGATGACTTGTTTCCAAATCATCACATAGTGCCTTAATCCACATAGTTTCTTGAGTAGCATTAGCCAATCCTCTATATCCAGCTTCCCTTGATGAGAGTGCAATAGTAGTTTGATACTTTGATGAAAAAGAGATGAGTTTAGACCCCACAAATTAAAGATAACCAAAGGTACTTCTCCTATCATCCCTTAATCTTTCCCAAATCTACATCCGAAAATATCTTTATTTCTATATTAGAGGTATATGAATAGAATAAGCCTTCATTGATTGTCTTTGAGATACTTGAGTAACCTTTTGATTGCCTCCATGTGTGGCTTCCTAGGCAAGTGCATAAATTGAATCAAAACACTCACCTATAGTAGATATAATCTTGTGAGAGTGGCCTAGTTGAAATAGGCTTTGATATCCTATCACATTTTCAATGATTTCTCCTTTGTGGTCACTCAATTTGGAATTCACTTCCATAAGTATACCTAAAAGTTTTGCATTTTTCCATCTTAAGCTTAGTAAGCATGTCTATGATATACTTTCTCTCAGTAAGATACATACCATGATCTAGATACATGACTTCCAATCCAAGGAAGTATGTTAGCTATCCGCCTAAATCATTTATCTTTGAAATCTTCTTGTTGATGTTTTGATTCTTCTTATGCCTTCAACATAACTACCTATTACAATAATATCTACATATACATAGAGATATATGAAATATCCATGTGATCTTTTAATGAACAAGGAATGACTATGCTACTTTTGCAGATAGAATTTTCAAGTAACTTCCAACTTGATAGAGTTCGAGCTCTATGGAAGCACACAAATAGCACAAGGAAGAAGAAGAAGCACAAGAAGTTGATATTGCTTTCTATGATCTGCAGGTTGGCCCATCGAGGACGATGTGCAGGTTTGGCCGGGGCGAATGTCGGAAAGTTTTTCAACTTTCCAGTTAATGACAGAGAAAATGAAAACAACTTTATTGGTGGATTCTAAACCTCTTTTAGATCACTGTTGATCAGTTGTGCTAATTTGATTAACTATTTTGAAAATGTTATTAGGTATGAAGGATGAAGCAGGACATATGTTCATGTTAGGGTTTACCCTAATTACTTATTTAATGAGAATTTCCTATTTAACATTCAAGAATTATGGGTATTCAGCCTAGGGTTTCTTGAATTCATGTGTTGTTTATAAGAGTTGGTTACTGTTAAGGGTTTAGATGAGTTATAATGGGTTAAAGCTAGGGTTCAGAAGGATTTTAATGATCTAACCCAGGGGGTTTTATGGGTTTCCAATAGGGTTTCTAGGATTTAATATATTTAAAGGGTTAACATAGATGTTACTCAAAAACATTAATATCTAAATTACATATTTATGTATTAAACATTAAATTATGTCATTAATAATTACTTTAATTATTTGTGTGCATTTAAAAACTAAGGTTCTAATTAATTAAAAGCTTAACCTAAGCCTAATTTAATGGATTTATTTAATTGAGAAATATAGGCTAATTAGATTAAAATGATTAATTAAATGGATAAATAACTAGTGGACTATATGAGTGCTAGGGAAAAGAATGGCTTATATAAGTTGTGTAACTAAAGAGATTTAAGGAGTGGTCTCAATAGAAGATGCATTTAAAGTGTAAAAAAAGGTGTGTACAAAGAGTGGTGAGTGTGAGGGTAATTAAAAGAGAGGTTGTGTGAGAAAAGCTAATTAAAAGTGTGGTTGAAATGAGTGGGAAAAAGTGTGGCTGAGGAATTAAAGTAAAACTAAAAAGAATGGCTCATAAATGATTTGTGTATGTATTTATATGTGTGTTATGCTCCATTTTTCTCCTAATGTTTCTTGCAGGTATCTACTTCCTCCTCTTCCTTACTCTTTTCTGTATGATGAAAAGCGTATTTATGGTTTTCCTTTCCCATGTACATCATAGGTCTAGAGCAGCCATAAACGTAAGTTCAGCTCTTATATACACGTAGGAATTCTATCGCCAGATACATATTACGCGCAGACTATGTATTTTCGAATATAACAGGATAAAAGTCTAACAGATGTTGCCAGATTCACAAATGCACAATACTTTACAGAAGCTCTTGCTTCCCAGATGGAGGGGGCAGATAGTTACTGGCAACCAAGCAGTAACGGCGGCAAAGACTGCCCTTATGAAGCTGGCCTGCCTCTGATCAGAGAAGCCGAGTGAGCACCCGAATAAGTGAGAAGACGGATCCGCCGAGTAAGGTGCCTAAAGTTGCAAAGATGCGCCCAAAATTCACAGCGCCGCTGGCGTTGTTAAAGAAGAGAGCGGTGTTGTTGGAGACGGGAACGAATAAGAGCATGAAGGCAAAAGCAGGAGGGACCTCGTCCACGCTTCTGTTGACGCTTTGTATCACAAGCTTTTGTATTGGCATGATTTTCACAAAAAAAAATATGTGTAACGTTGATTCATTGAAGCTGACTTGCAGAATTGATTTAGTGTATTAAGACTTTGATTTTGCAAGGATTCCGGTAAGGAGTATGATGTGCGATTAGGAGCAGAAAATGTCACATTTGATTACGGCGTGTATTCTCCACATGGGATGGAGGTACATGTATCATTTCGAGCGGAGAGGAGAGCTTTCATGCACCAATCATCGAAAGCAATCAAAAGAACATCAAGGAGGAGTAGGAATAGCAGCAAGAGAAATGTCTGTGATGTTTGCCGTCGGTAGCTGTCTTTTGAATTTTGACGTCAGTAGAACCTATCTGTGAACATAGTCTTCGTAAAAGGCTATGTTCAGCGGTCTCTGCTTATTCTTACCAGAAAAAAATAGCCTCTGCATCTTTCTTCTCCGTCTACTCATGCATTCGGCACTCTCGAGATCGAGGCTCACCATAATCGCATGATGCCCTTTTGACATTCCTCGAGTATTTCTATCTAACGACTATTACATGCACACTGTGGGTACAAGCTCACAGATTCTTTCTGGTTTCATCTTGCATAAACAGCCAGAAACACGCACACGCATACACACACAATCTGACACGAGAGAGAGAGAGAGATATGCCGCTTGAATGAAGCGCAAATTCACGAAAATTGTTATAACGCCATCTATTCGCATTTTGACACTGTCGTCGTTGGCAGGAGATCACGTTATTTATTGTGAACAGGACTCTCAATAATTATTGTTACTAATAAGTGATAACACCGTCATTCGACCCCGCACTTTTGTGAGATATCGAGGTATTCTGTCCATAGAAAGAGAGACAGAGAGAAAGAAACAACGATAGAGAGAAAAGAGAGACATAATGATATGTTTGATTTTTTTATTTTATTTATTGATAATTTATTTTATATGTACATAGATATATGTGCATAAGTATACATATGTATGTGCACATAATGAAAAGCATGAGTAGGGTATGTATTCATATAAATGAAAAAGCATATGTATAAATACGTGAGAATATGTAAATGCATTAGTATGCACGAACATGAATGCTAATATGCTTAAAAGAGTTTATTGGGATATATATTAGCATAGTTAAGAATGTGAAGGCATGTTAATAATAAATGCATTAGGAAATGTGAGAATGGATGCATTATTATGCATGATAACTTATTAGTAGGTATATATATAAATATGTGATAAGAGTAAGTATGTGATTATGATGAGTATGTGAAGGTCTTAATGTATGCATGAACATATGCATGTGCATGATAATGTAAGTTTATGTTTCTTAATGATTTTCTTGTAATGTTACTTACCACCTAATGTTTCTTGCAGAGACATTGAAGTAAAGAATATTGAAAGAAGAAGATTGAAGAAAAGTATCAAGCCATTTCATGATCAGAGAATAGGAGCTGCTCATTCACAGCTTCACCTCATTATCTTTGTATCGAATTCACTAGGATTCATTATCTTGTTAGCGAAATTTATCATATAGAAAGATTTAGCATTTGAATAACTATTGTTGAAAATTATTCTTATGACATTGATCAATTAATTTATTATTTTCCATCTTCATTGTCGATGTTCATAGAGTATTATGTGTATCCAAAAGTATTGCACATTAGTTGACTTTAAAATATTTTTATTCCTTTCAGAAAGTAGGTAATTAAAATTGTTTCCATCACTTATTTTTCGCATCTTTCGCACGTTTAATTCTTAGAATTTCTTTTATCTTAGACTAAAAGAAAAATATATCCCCTTGTACCTACGATTGTCTCATACACCCTGCGTGTGCCGAGGGATTTACTGGCTGACTGATCCACCAGCCTTATGTCCGCAACTTCCCGACATCTTGGTGAACCCGACGTGAAAGTTCGGCACGACACCGTAGGTATAAAGGTATATTTACATTCTGTTTTGCATATGCATATATAGATAATTTGACGATTGAAGAAGGAGTATCGACATCCGTTGTAGCTGCAGCTGATTGATCCTCGTCACGTCACCTTTATCCATCAACTTTCATGAAAGTGACGATTGCACATGCATGAAAAGATTTTGCACTAAGCACATTCACAACGAACCTCTTCATCAAATTGGCTGATCAGGTATATTTTTTTTCTTATTCTGTTGCATAATAGTAAGGAAAGTTTTGTTTCTAGTTGCAAAGAAGTAAGAAGATTTTCTTTATTGCACAATAGTAGGAAAGTTTTCTTTATTTTTCTTTTCTAAAGCAGTAGGAAAATTTTTTCTTCATTTCATAGTAGGAAACGTTTCTTTATTGCAAAATCATAGGAAAGATTTCTTTTTGGTTTTAAAGAAGGAAAAGTTTCTTTATTGCAAACTTATAGGGAAGTTTTCTTTTTCAAAGCAGTAGGAAATTTTTCTTTAGTTTTGTTGGCAAAGAAATAGGAATCTTTTCTGTATTTCTGTTTCTTTTATCACGGAGTCGTATCAGGATCAAGATATAGACGGATTATTACGAGAATTATATACGTATATTTCATATTTATCTATAAAGTTAGACTTATCCACTATGGCAGATCACTTTGAAGAACAGCGAATTTGGAAGATCATAGATGCCATTAAAACAGATAGGGGGGAATTTACTGGAATAAATGTAACAGCTTATCTTAAATATTATGAACAATTAACAGAACAATACGGGTTACCTGAAGACAATAAAAAAGATACCTTTATACGAATTGCTCATGGGTTCACTAGAGAGAGAATCCAATTGCGAGTAGTCCAACCAAACATGACTTGGGCGGATTTCAAGACTCGGCTTCTTACTGAATTTTCGCATGAAGATTACAGTAAGAATAATCGAGCCACATTTATGCGATGGGTAGGAACAACAAAGTTAGATCAACATATAACTCAGGGATTAGCTGAGTTTGATATTAAATTTAACCAAATGCCACAAGCAGATAGAACAGCTCTTGAACCAGATAAATTAAGAAATTTTCTAAACATGCTAGATCCATCTCTTAGACGAGAGCTAGAACCAATGCTTGAGGATGGAGCGACTGCAAGTGGGCTTACTGGAAATTGGGATAATGTAAGAGAAGCTGTCCATAGGTTAGCCCAAAGACAGGAGCGAAATCAGATACAAACTCCAAGAATATATGAAAGAGATGTGCCAGGAAAGATAGATAATGACCCCACTCCTTATAACCCTAGAAAGGATGACTCTAAACTTACAATGTTAAAAACATCAGTCGAATCACTTGTCAAACATGTGGAGACTTTGGCGACTGAAATAGCTACTATAAAGAGCATGCAAGAGCTTAAACTGAGAGATCAGGAGAAACCAAAAGAATTAGAACAAAATCCTAGGAATCAGATGCCAGCTAGAAAACCATTTAACCAGGCACGTCGATGTCTCTGGTGTGATGATTTGGAGCATCCACACTGGACATGCAACTTATTCAAAGAGGCCAAGGATAAGAATTGGGTCACAGAAGTAGATCGAAAGATCTGTGACTATGTAACAAAAAGGCCTTTGGCATCAAACTATGGAAAAGGAGGTATGAAAACCTTCTTTGAAGCCTCCACAAGCCAAAATACATATGCTTGTAGGCTGGATAGTGAAGACTCTAATTGTGATTTCTGGGAGCAGGTTTATGATACTGCTAGTAGAGGCAAGTTATCTGTTGAAAACTTATATGCTACGAGCTCGGATATTAGATCAAAGACATGTTGGAATGAGCCAGTAGATATGTTCTCAGTTTATGCCCACGAAATTAATGTAGACGAGAAAAGAAAACGGGATGAAGAGGGACAGCCTAAACGAACAACTAGGGCTAGAAAAGAGGGTGAAACAACTGATACAATTAAAGAACCGCCTATGATGGAGCCTAGTCAGGAACCAAAACAACAGGAACAAGAAAAGAAGTCTCAAAATAAGGGTAAAGGAAAGAAAGTAGGAGAAAATTTAGAAAAGAAAACTACAAGTGAAGATAGAAGTCAAGAGCAACCAAATGAAACACAACCCATACGAGAAGAAGGAAGTAAGGAAGAAAAACCGAAAAAGAAACCTCCGACTTTCCGATTGATCTCGCAAATTGAGAAACAAATAGACATTAGGAAAGTTATGGATGAGAAAATCATGAAGGCAGAGGTAACCATGACATTAGAAGAATGGTTAGCATTTTCAAGAACAGATGTGAAGGAAGATTTCATGAGTATCATTAAAAGACGAAGAGAACCTATAGAGTATAGAACGGAAGATATTGAAATGGAGGAAAGAAAAGATCAAGATGAACCGAAAGTGAGTGTTGTACAAATAAATGAATCTGAGTATAGAGAATCGTCTGATCGTAGAAATTATTTGGGACCTGTTATTGGACATTTGGAAAAAGGAAATGATAACCCAAATAGCCATTACACTCAGAAACATTGGGCTAGGGGTACTACTGAAACTATAGTTAAGATTGGAAATAATAATAAACCACAAGTAGCATTAATCGATTCAGGATCAGAAATCAATGTAGTCTCAAGAGAAATTTATAATGAGGGAAAATGGCCCATAGATAGGGACCATGGATGGAAAATGAAGGCAGCCAACAATGCTTCTGGCTATCTACTAGGAGCTTGTGCAAATGTTCCTATTACTATTGGAGATGTTAAAGAGGAACATAATTTCTTCGTTCATGATGACTGCTCGTACCCAATTATTTTGGGGCAGCCGTTCATTTGTGAACAAAGAATGGAGACAAAAGTATTAGATGATGGAAGTGCTTTTGCAAGAATTCGTTCTCGTGATGGCCTTAAATCTGTTCAATTCATGACGCTTTGTATAAACCATCCTCGTAATCGTAGATCGTTAAGAAAAACTCCTTTAAGACACATTGAACAGGATTTCGAGTAAATGCCACTGTTGAGCGAGATGACAGTGGACTTTGGTTCGAAATCTCGCAAAATCTTGTTCAAAATTTAGATAAAATGACTGTTTATTTTCCGTCTGCTATTTTAAATATTTTTCATTTTAAACAAATTCCTAGAAAACTTAGAAAAAAATACGAAAAACATTTGAAAATTAAAGGAGATCTATTAATGGATGAAAGTATTGAACATATTATTGAAACTACACATTGCTTTTCAACATTAGAAGAATTAGAACTTTGTAATCAAAATAAGTCTAATTCCCATATTCTTATCTCTTCACTTGATATGTATGCATTAATTCAGGAATATGCCTCTAGTATTAATCATGACTATGATGCCTTAGTGGAGACCAAATACAAAACTGTTAGTAAGAAGGTTAAACCCGTAGCTCAACCACTACCAAAATTCAGTAATGATATTATACAGAATGTAAGTCATGAGCCAATCCTTAGAAATCCAACAAATATTGGCCATGTATTTACTAAAGAATCCTTAAATCAAATTAAATTAGATGCTAGTGGTTTCCTTCTTCCAACAGAAAAAGAGTATTTTCTAAAGATTATTGAGCAACATGGAAGAGCATTTTCTCTTGAGCCTTCAGAGATAGGATGTGCAGATCCTAAGATAGTTTCACCAATGATTATTTTCACTATTCCCCATATTCCTTGGAATTTGCGCCCTATTCCTGTACCTAAAGCTCATCTTCCAGAGCTGATTAGATTACTTAAAGAAAAAATTCATATGCATATTTTAGAATCCTCTGCAGCTCCCTATTCAAACCGTTGGTTTACTGTGCCCAAGAAGAGTGGAAAACTTCGGTTTATCCAAGATCTTCAGCTAGTTAATAAAGTGACCATTAGAAATGTGGGTACAGGTCCAATTGTGGATGAATTTGCGGAAGCATTTTCAGGCAATTCTATATATTCAATGGGTGATCTCTACTCTGGGTATGATCAATTTCAATTGGCATTAGAAAGTAGAGACATTACTACCATGAAAACACCTTTGGGATTAGTTAGGATGTGTACATTACCTCAAGGTGCGACCAATTCAGTAGCACACATGATGAGTGCAATGAATTTGGTTTTGCACGATTTTATTCCTCACATTACTATGCCCTTTATAGATGACATTCCCATTAAGGGTTGCTTGGAAGAAGAGAAAGATAGCACTCTGGATGAAGATGGATGTCGAAGATTTGTAAAGGCTCATATTCTTGATTGCAAAAAAATCTTTGAGCGATTTATTCAAGTTGGCTTAACGTTATCTATAGAAAAATCTACTTTTGGTGTTAATGAGGTCCTCATTGTAGGTCATCTTTGTGGCCATTATGGACGGAAGCCATGCCCTCAGAAAATTGATGCCATTAGTATGATTTCGGAGATATGTCAAAATGTGAGTGAAGTTCGACGATTCTTAGGAGCCTGTATCTTCTATGTTATATGGATACCACATTTTGCACATATAGCTGACTGTCTTTATGATTTATTAAGGAAGAAAAGAAATTTTTTATGGACTGAAAAACATACTCAAGCAATGCGTAGATTAAAGAAGTTGCTTCAAGAAGCTCCAATCCTTAAACGAGTAGATTATACGAATAATAAGCCTATTATTTTGACTGTTGATACTAGTCCTATTGGAATTGGCTGGGTCATAAGTCAAGATGATGAAGAGGGTAGAAGATATGCTATTAGATTTGGAGCTAAGATTTTACATAATACTCAAAGAAATTATCCTCAAATTAAAAGAGAACTTTGGGGTTTAGTCACAGCTCTAAAGTCCGATAAAGAATATTTCATAGGAGCAAATGTGATTGTGGAGACAGATTGTTTACCGCTAATTGGAATGATCACAAACTGTTCTTCACCGGATATTGCAATGCTTCGTTGGATTTCTTATATTAAATTTATCAATCCAATTTTAATTCATATTTCAGGAAAATCGAACTCTGTTGCTGATATGCTCTCAAGAGCTAGGTATGATGAGAATGATGAAGCCAAAGTAGATACTAATACGATAAATTATGATTCCCAAGTTTATGTATATGAACAATTTAATTCAGATGAATATGAAGGAGAGTGGCTAGAGATTGGAAAGTATCTTAGTACTTTAGTTAGATCACCTTCATGGTCTTCAAACAGATTTAGAAATATTAGAAAAAGGGCATTTAACTTTTTCTTAAAAAATGGATTGCTTTGGAGACATGCAAGGGGGAAGATCAAAATGCCTCAAAGAGTACTAGGTACTAAGAATCTTCAGATACAAGTTATGAAGAGCATGCATGATACTTTATGGGCCGGGCATAAAGGCTTTGTTGCCACTTATGAAAAAATTAGAGAGTGTTACTGGTGGCCAGGTATTTATGTTAATGTCAAGAATTTTGTGGATTCTTGTGATGTATGTCAAGTTTATTCATCGGTTAAGCATAGGGATCCACTACATCCTACGTATCCACCATGCATACACTATAAGTGGGTAGTGGACTTAGTAACCATGCCCAAAGGTATCGATAGAATGAGATACATAGTTCTTGCTCGTGAAGATCTTACTAATCATGTAGAAGGCCGAGCTCTTAGATCAAAAACTACTTACAATGTATGCAAATTTCTTTTAGAAGATGTGATTTCGAGATTTGGGTATCTTGAAAAAATAGTAGCCGATAGGGGCGAATTAGATGCGCAAGAGGCTAAGGAATTCTTTGCTAGGCATGGAATTCGTTTAGCTCTTATGACTGCATATAACCCTGAGGCTAATGGAAAAATAGAAAGAGGGCATTCCCCTATCATAAAAGCGATTTCTAAAGCTTGCAAAGGAGAATTGAAGAATTGGCCAAAATTTTTGCCATTCGCTTTGTGGGCTGATAGAATGACCTGTACGAGAACGACAGGGTTTATGCCGCCAGAGCTTATGTACTGCCAAAAACCAATTTTTCCAGTAAATACCCAAATTCTAACTTGGACTATGCTTCCTTGGAAAGATAATTTAGCTACTGAAGACTTGTTAGCTCTAAGGATTCAGCAACTAGAGCAAGGGAATGAGAGATTGAAAGACGCTGTAGAAAAATTAAAAACTTCTCGACTTAAAAATAAAAAGTATTTTGATAAATCACATAGGTTAAGGCCAAAGCCAATAAAAATTGATGATTGGGTATTAATATATGATAGCACATTTGACATACAGTATGATGCCCGTAGAAAATTAAAAAAGCGTTGGTTTGGACCTTATGTGGTGGTCAAAAGCTATGAAAATGGAACGTATGCTTTAAGAGAGTTAGATGGAACTCCGCTTAAAAATTTAATTGCAGGTAAAAGAATTAAAATATTTAAACAAAGAAATGAAGAATTTTATGAACTAATATATGATGAAGGAAATGAAGAATGATTTTGTTTTAATAAAAACAATGTTTAAATTTTCTTTTAAATATGTTTTTTATTATTTATTTCTTTTACATATATGAAAATACAAAATTATTTATAAAAATTAATTTTTCTTGAAAGTTTTTACATTGTTGCTTGATAGCAGGAGTTGAAAATGTTTGTTTTTAAAACCAATTAATTAAAGACTGATTTATGATAAAGATGAAGCGCAGGAGATTGAAGATAGTTCATGCAGTTTATACAATCCAGCAATAAAAGCGGTATTTGGATGAAAGGCAATGCTAAAGATGGAATCAATATAGATCAGGTGAAACAGTTCTAACTCTGATTAATGTTTTAAGTTTTGTTTTTTCATGCATTATCATAAGTAGAAATGTACATTCTTCAGCTAGGTTAAGAAACTTCTTATAAAATTATGAAAAGTAGAATTTATACTGAAGTAGGGAAGTGCTTGAAGAGAAGATAGGGATTAGAAGACCTATGGCTGTCATATGGATAGTTGAAGGAACCCTTAACTTGCAACTCCTAGTAGAAGTAGACGTGTTTTATATAGGTAAGCTTCCTTAAATCTGACCCATTTAGCAAAAGAGATCCTAGTTCCTGCTTTAGCTTGCCTCTAGATCCTTTGCTCTGATTAGGGGTTAAGCCTTTCCCCTTCATCAAAAAAGTTGCGAAGAAAAATTGAAAGCAGTACATTAATGGTTGCTGCATATGAAAAGAGGAAAAATGACAAAAAGGAAAAATTATGATTAAAAAAAAAATGATGAGATAAAAGAAAAATCAAATAAATCAGTTGTGGTCTCGAAATCACTTCTGATTTGAAAAGCGGGCTATATAAGGCGGATGTATGCTAGAGGGGAGTTAGTTTTTTGTATCTTAATGGCAAATGGTTAGGAAATGAGGATAGAAGGCCTATATAACATATGCTTTACTTATGAACAGAGTTAATAGAAGAGTTAGTACGAACACTATTTGAATGACTTCTATAGTTTCTTTCTAAAACCTGTCTTTCAACTCATGCATTGATCGAAAAGGTTTAAATTCAAGTTTACATAATTTTATATGTTTTCTTTGCTATTTGAAGATGTACTAATGATAGAAGCATTTTTATATATAGAAAATTTTAATTTGATTCATGAATAAGTTTCACAAGAAGTTGATATTGCTTTCTATGATCTGCAGGTTGGCCCATCGAGGACGATGTGCAGGTTTGGCCGGGGCGAATGTCGGAAAGTTTTTCAACTTTCCAGTTAATGACAGAGAAAATGAAAACAACTTTATTGGTGGATTCTAAACCTCTTTTAGATCACTGTTGATCAGTTGTGCTAATTTGATTAACTATTTTGAAAATGTTATTAGGTATGAAGGATGAAGCAGGACATATGTTCATGTTAGGGTTTACCCTAATTACTTATTTAATGAGAATTTCCTATTTAACATTCAAGAATTATGGGTATTCAGCCTAGGGTTTCTTGAATTCATGTGTTGTTTATAAGAGTTGGTTACTGTTAAGGGTTTAGATGAGTTATAATGGGTTAAAGCTAGGGTTCAGAAGGATTTTAATGATCTAACCCAGGGGGTTTTATGGGTTTCCAATAGGGTTTCTAGGATTTAATATATTTAAAGGGTTAACATAGATGTTACTCAAAAACATTAATATCTAAATTACATATTTATGTATTAAACATTAAATTATGTCATTAATAATTACTTTAATTATTTGTGTGCATTTAAAAACTAAGGTTCTAATTAATTAAAAGCTTAACCTAAGCCTAATTTAATGGATTTATTTAATTGAGAAATATAGGCTAATTAGATTAAAATGATTAATTAAATGGATAAATAACTAGTGGACTATATGAGTGCTAGGGAAAAGAATGGCTTATATAAGTTGTGTAACTAAAGAGATTTAAGGAGTGGTCTCAATAGAAGATGCATTTAAAGTGTAAAAAAAGGTGTGTACAAAGAGTGGTGAGTGTGAGGGTAATTAAAAGAGAGGTTGTGTGAGAAAAGCTAATTAAAAGTGTGGTTGAAATGAGTGGGAAAAAGTGTGGCTGAGGAATTAAAGTAAAACTAAAAAGAATGGCTCATAAATGATTTGTGTATGTATTTATATGTGTGTTATGCTCCATTTTTCTCCTAATGTTTCTTGCAGGTATCTACTTCCTCCTCTTCCTTACTCTTTTCTGTATGATGAAAAGCGTATTTATGGTTTTCCTTTCCCATGTACATCATAGGTCTAGAGCAGCCATAAACGTAAGTTCAGCTCTTATATACACGTAGGAATTCTATCGCCAGATACATATTACGCGCAGACTATGTATTTTCGAATATAACAGGATAAAAGTCTAACAGATGTTGCCAGATTCACAAATGCACAATACTTTACAGAAGCTCTTGCTTCCCAGATGGAGGGGGCAGATAGTTACTGGCAACCAAGCAGTAACGGCGGCAAAGACTGCCCTTATGAAGCTGGCCTGCCTCTGATCAGAGAAGCCGAGTGAGCACCCGAATAAGTGAGAAGACGGATCCGCCGAGTAAGGTGCCTAAAGTTGCAAAGATGCGCCCAAAATTCACAGCGCCGCTGGCGTTGTTAAAGAAGAGAGCGGTGTTGTTGGAGACGGGAACGAATAAGAGCATGAAGGCAAAAGCAGGAGGGACCTCGTCCACGCTTCTGTTGACGCTTTGTATCACAAGCTTTTGTATTGGCATGATTTTCACAAAAAAAAATATGTGTAACGTTGATTCATTGAAGCTGACTTGCAGAATTGATTTAGTGTATTAAGACTTTGATTTTGCAAGGATTCCGGTAAGGAGTATGATGTGCGATTAGGAGCAGAAAATGTCACATTTGATTACGGCGTGTATTCTCCACATGGGATGGAGGTACATGTATCATTTCGAGCGGAGAGGAGAGCTTTCATGCACCAATCATCGAAAGCAATCAAAAGAACATCAAGGAGGAGTAGGAATAGCAGCAAGAGAAATGTCTGTGATGTTTGCCGTCGGTAGCTGTCTTTTGAATTTTGACGTCAGTAGAACCTATCTGTGAACATAGTCTTCGTAAAAGGCTATGTTCAGCGGTCTCTGCTTATTCTTACCAGAAAAAAATAGCCTCTGCATCTTTCTTCTCCGTCTACTCATGCATTCGGCACTCTCGAGATCGAGGCTCACCATAATCGCATGATGCCCTTTTGACATTCCTCGAGTATTTCTATCTAACGACTATTACATGCACACTGTGGGTACAAGCTCACAGATTCTTTCTGGTTTCATCTTGCATAAACAGCCAGAAACACGCACACGCATACACACACAATCTGACACGAGAGAGAGAGAGAGATATGCCGCTTGAATGAAGCGCAAATTCACGAAAATTGTTATAACGCCATCTATTCGCATTTTGACACTGTCGTCGTTGGCAGGAGATCACGTTATTTATTGTGAACAGGACTCTCAATAATTATTGTTACTAATAAGTGATAACACCGTCATTCGACCCCGCACTTTTGTGAGATATCGAGGTATTCTGTCCATAGAAAGAGAGACAGAGAGAAAGAAACAACGATAGAGAGAAAAGAGAGACATAATGATATGTTTGATTTTTTTATTTTATTTATTGATAATTTATTTTATATGTACATAGATATATGTGCATAAGTATACATATGTATGTGCACATAATGAAAAGCATGAGTAGGGTATGTATTCATATAAATGAAAAAGCATATGTATAAATACGTGAGAATATGTAAATGCATTAGTATGCACGAACATGAATGCTAATATGCTTAAAAGAGTTTATTGGGATATATATTAGCATAGTTAAGAATGTGAAGGCATGTTAATAATAAATGCATTAGGAAATGTGAGAATGGATGCATTATTATGCATGATAACTTATTAGTAGGTATATATATAAATATGTGATAAGAGTAAGTATGTGATTATGATGAGTATGTGAAGGTCTTAATGTATGCATGAACATATGCATGTGCATGATAATGTAAGTTTATGTTTCTTAATGATTTTCTTGTAATGTTACTTACCACCTAATGTTTCTTGCAGAGACATTGAAGTAAAGAATATTGAAAGAAGAAGATTGAAGAAAAGTATCAAGCCATTTCATGATCAGAGAATAGGAGCTGCTCATTCACAGCTTCACCTCATTATCTTTGTATCGAATTCACTAGGATTCATTATCTTGTTAGCGAAATTTATCATATAGAAAGATTTAGCATTTGAATAACTATTGTTGAAAATTATTCTTATGACATTGATCAATTAATTTATTATTTTCCATCTTCATTGTCGATGTTCATAGAGTATTATGTGTATCCAAAAGTATTGCACATTAGTTGACTTTAAAATATTTTTATTCCTTTCAGAAAGTAGGTAATTAAAATTGTTTCCATCACTTATTTTTCGCATCTTTCGCACGTTTAATTCTTAGAATTTCTTTTATCTTAGACTAAAAGAAAAATATATCCCCTTGTACCTACGATTGTCTCATACACCCTGCGTGTGCCGAGGGATTTACTGGCTGACTGATCCACCAGCCTTATGTCCGCAACTTCCCGACATCTTGGTGAACCCGACGTGAAAGTTCGGCACGACACCGTAGGTATAAAGGTATATTTACATTCTGTTTTGCATATGCATATATAGATAATTTGACGATTGAAGAAGGAGTATCGACATCCGTTGTAGCTGCAGCTGATTGATCCTCGTCACGTCACCTTTATCCATCAACTTTCATGAAAGTGACGATTGCACATGCATGAAAAGATTTTGCACTAAGCACATTCACAACGAACCTCTTCATCAAATTGGCTGATCAGGTATATTTTTTTTCTTATTCTGTTGCATAATAGTAAGGAAAGTTTTGTTTCTAGTTGCAAAGAAGTAAGAAGATTTTCTTTATTGCACAATAGTAGGAAAGTTTTCTTTATTTTTCTTTTCTAAAGCAGTAGGAAAATTTTTTCTTCATTTCATAGTAGGAAACGTTTCTTTATTGCAAAATCATAGGAAAGATTTCTTTTTGGTTTTAAAGAAGGAAAAGTTTCTTTATTGCAAACTTATAGGGAAGTTTTCTTTTTCAAAGCAGTAGGAAATTTTTCTTTAGTTTTGTTGGCAAAGAAATAGGAATCTTTTCTGTATTTCTGTTTCTTTTATCACGGAGTCGTATCAGGATCAAGATATAGACGGATTATTACGAGAATTATATACGTATATTTCATATTTATCTATAAAGTTAGACTTATCCACTATGGCAGATCACTTTGAAGAACAGCGAATTTGGAAGATCATAGATGCCATTAAAACAGATAGGGGGGAATTTACTGGAATAAATGTAACAGCTTATCTTAAATATTATGAACAATTAACAGAACAATACGGGTTACCTGAAGACAATAAAAAAGATACCTTTATACGAATTGCTCATGGGTTCACTAGAGAGAGAATCCAATTGCGAGTAGTCCAACCAAACATGACTTGGGCGGATTTCAAGACTCGGCTTCTTACTGAATTTTCGCATGAAGATTACAGTAAGAATAATCGAGCCACATTTATGCGATGGGTAGGAACAACAAAGTTAGATCAACATATAACTCAGGGATTAGCTGAGTTTGATATTAAATTTAACCAAATGCCACAAGCAGATAGAACAGCTCTTGAACCAGATAAATTAAGAAATTTTCTAAACATGCTAGATCCATCTCTTAGACGAGAGCTAGAACCAATGCTTGAGGATGGAGCGACTGCAAGTGGGCTTACTGGAAATTGGGATAATGTAAGAGAAGCTGTCCATAGGTTAGCCCAAAGACAGGAGCGAAATCAGATACAAACTCCAAGAATATATGAAAGAGATGTGCCAGGAAAGATAGATAATGACCCCACTCCTTATAACCCTAGAAAGGATGACTCTAAACTTACAATGTTAAAAACATCAGTCGAATCACTTGTCAAACATGTGGAGACTTTGGCGACTGAAATAGCTACTATAAAGAGCATGCAAGAGCTTAAACTGAGAGATCAGGAGAAACCAAAAGAATTAGAACAAAATCCTAGGAATCAGATGCCAGCTAGAAAACCATTTAACCAGGCACGTCGATGTCTCTGGTGTGATGATTTGGAGCATCCACACTGGACATGCAACTTATTCAAAGAGGCCAAGGATAAGAATTGGGTCACAGAAGTAGATCGAAAGATCTGTGACTATGTAACAAAAAGGCCTTTGGCATCAAACTATGGAAAAGGAGGTATGAAAACCTTCTTTGAAGCCTCCACAAGCCAAAATACATATGCTTGTAGGCTGGATAGTGAAGACTCTAATTGTGATTTCTGGGAGCAGGTTTATGATACTGCTAGTAGAGGCAAGTTATCTGTTGAAAACTTATATGCTACGAGCTCGGATATTAGATCAAAGACATGTTGGAATGAGCCAGTAGATATGTTCTCAGTTTATGCCCACGAAATTAATGTAGACGAGAAAAGAAAACGGGATGAAGAGGGACAGCCTAAACGAACAACTAGGGCTAGAAAAGAGGGTGAAACAACTGATACAATTAAAGAACCGCCTATGATGGAGCCTAGTCAGGAACCAAAACAACAGGAACAAGAAAAGAAGTCTCAAAATAAGGGTAAAGGAAAGAAAGTAGGAGAAAATTTAGAAAAGAAAACTACAAGTGAAGATAGAAGTCAAGAGCAACCAAATGAAACACAACCCATACGAGAAGAAGGAAGTAAGGAAGAAAAACCGAAAAAGAAACCTCCGACTTTCCGATTGATCTCGCAAATTGAGAAACAAATAGACATTAGGAAAGTTATGGATGAGAAAATCATGAAGGCAGAGGTAACCATGACATTAGAAGAATGGTTAGCATTTTCAAGAACAGATGTGAAGGAAGATTTCATGAGTATCATTAAAAGACGAAGAGAACCTATAGAGTATAGAACGGAAGATATTGAAATGGAGGAAAGAAAAGATCAAGATGAACCGAAAGTGAGTGTTGTACAAATAAATGAATCTGAGTATAGAGAATCGTCTGATCGTAGAAATTATTTGGGACCTGTTATTGGACATTTGGAAAAAGGAAATGATAACCCAAATAGCCATTACACTCAGAAACATTGGGCTAGGGGTACTACTGAAACTATAGTTAAGATTGGAAATAATAATAAACCACAAGTAGCATTAATCGATTCAGGATCAGAAATCAATGTAGTCTCAAGAGAAATTTATAATGAGGGAAAATGGCCCATAGATAGGGACCATGGATGGAAAATGAAGGCAGCCAACAATGCTTCTGGCTATCTACTAGGAGCTTGTGCAAATGTTCCTATTACTATTGGAGATGTTAAAGAGGAACATAATTTCTTCGTTCATGATGACTGCTCGTACCCAATTATTTTGGGGCAGCCGTTCATTTGTGAACAAAGAATGGAGACAAAAGTATTAGATGATGGAAGTGCTTTTGCAAGAATTCGTTCTCGTGATGGCCTTAAATCTGTTCAATTCATGACGCTTTGTATAAACCATCCTCGTAATCGTAGATCGTTAAGAAAAACTCCTTTAAGACACATTGAACAGGATTTCGAGTAAATGCCACTGTTGAGCGAGATGACAGTGGACTTTGGTTCGAAATCTCGCAAAATCTTGTTCAAAATTTAGATAAAATGACTGTTTATTTTCCGTCTGCTATTTTAAATATTTTTCATTTTAAACAAATTCCTAGAAAACTTAGAAAAAAATACGAAAAACATTTGAAAATTAAAGGAGATCTATTAATGGATGAAAGTATTGAACATATTATTGAAACTACACATTGCTTTTCAACATTAGAAGAATTAGAACTTTGTAATCAAAATAAGTCTAATTCCCATATTCTTATCTCTTCACTTGATATGTATGCATTAATTCAGGAATATGCCTCTAGTATTAATCATGACTATGATGCCTTAGTGGAGACCAAATACAAAACTGTTAGTAAGAAGGTTAAACCCGTAGCTCAACCACTACCAAAATTCAGTAATGATATTATACAGAATGTAAGTCATGAGCCAATCCTTAGAAATCCAACAAATATTGGCCATGTATTTACTAAAGAATCCTTAAATCAAATTAAATTAGATGCTAGTGGTTTCCTTCTTCCAACAGAAAAAGAGTATTTTCTAAAGATTATTGAGCAACATGGAAGAGCATTTTCTCTTGAGCCTTCAGAGATAGGATGTGCAGATCCTAAGATAGTTTCACCAATGATTATTTTCACTATTCCCCATATTCCTTGGAATTTGCGCCCTATTCCTGTACCTAAAGCTCATCTTCCAGAGCTGATTAGATTACTTAAAGAAAAAATTCATATGCATATTTTAGAATCCTCTGCAGCTCCCTATTCAAACCGTTGGTTTACTGTGCCCAAGAAGAGTGGAAAACTTCGGTTTATCCAAGATCTTCAGCTAGTTAATAAAGTGACCATTAGAAATGTGGGTACAGGTCCAATTGTGGATGAATTTGCGGAAGCATTTTCAGGCAATTCTATATATTCAATGGGTGATCTCTACTCTGGGTATGATCAATTTCAATTGGCATTAGAAAGTAGAGACATTACTACCATGAAAACACCTTTGGGATTAGTTAGGATGTGTACATTACCTCAAGGTGCGACCAATTCAGTAGCACACATGATGAGTGCAATGAATTTGGTTTTGCACGATTTTATTCCTCACATTACTATGCCCTTTATAGATGACATTCCCATTAAGGGTTGCTTGGAAGAAGAGAAAGATAGCACTCTGGATGAAGATGGATGTCGAAGATTTGTAAAGGCTCATATTCTTGATTGCAAAAAAATCTTTGAGCGATTTATTCAAGTTGGCTTAACGTTATCTATAGAAAAATCTACTTTTGGTGTTAATGAGGTCCTCATTGTAGGTCATCTTTGTGGCCATTATGGACGGAAGCCATGCCCTCAGAAAATTGATGCCATTAGTATGATTTCGGAGATATGTCAAAATGTGAGTGAAGTTCGACGATTCTTAGGAGCCTGTATCTTCTATGTTATATGGATACCACATTTTGCACATATAGCTGACTGTCTTTATGATTTATTAAGGAAGAAAAGAAATTTTTTATGGACTGAAAAACATACTCAAGCAATGCGTAGATTAAAGAAGTTGCTTCAAGAAGCTCCAATCCTTAAACGAGTAGATTATACGAATAATAAGCCTATTATTTTGACTGTTGATACTAGTCCTATTGGAATTGGCTGGGTCATAAGTCAAGATGATGAAGAGGGTAGAAGATATGCTATTAGATTTGGAGCTAAGATTTTACATAATACTCAAAGAAATTATCCTCAAATTAAAAGAGAACTTTGGGGTTTAGTCACAGCTCTAAAGTCCGATAAAGAATATTTCATAGGAGCAAATGTGATTGTGGAGACAGATTGTTTACCGCTAATTGGAATGATCACAAACTGTTCTTCACCGGATATTGCAATGCTTCGTTGGATTTCTTATATTAAATTTATCAATCCAATTTTAATTCATATTTCAGGAAAATCGAACTCTGTTGCTGATATGCTCTCAAGAGCTAGGTATGATGAGAATGATGAAGCCAAAGTAGATACTAATACGATAAATTATGATTCCCAAGTTTATGTATATGAACAATTTAATTCAGATGAATATGAAGGAGAGTGGCTAGAGATTGGAAAGTATCTTAGTACTTTAGTTAGATCACCTTCATGGTCTTCAAACAGATTTAGAAATATTAGAAAAAGGGCATTTAACTTTTTCTTAAAAAATGGATTGCTTTGGAGACATGCAAGGGGGAAGATCAAAATGCCTCAAAGAGTACTAGGTACTAAGAATCTTCAGATACAAGTTATGAAGAGCATGCATGATACTTTATGGGCCGGGCATAAAGGCTTTGTTGCCACTTATGAAAAAATTAGAGAGTGTTACTGGTGGCCAGGTATTTATGTTAATGTCAAGAATTTTGTGGATTCTTGTGATGTATGTCAAGTTTATTCATCGGTTAAGCATAGGGATCCACTACATCCTACGTATCCACCATGCATACACTATAAGTGGGTAGTGGACTTAGTAACCATGCCCAAAGGTATCGATAGAATGAGATACATAGTTCTTGCTCGTGAAGATCTTACTAATCATGTAGAAGGCCGAGCTCTTAGATCAAAAACTACTTACAATGTATGCAAATTTCTTTTAGAAGATGTGATTTCGAGATTTGGGTATCTTGAAAAAATAGTAGCCGATAGGGGCGAATTAGATGCGCAAGAGGCTAAGGAATTCTTTGCTAGGCATGGAATTCGTTTAGCTCTTATGACTGCATATAACCCTGAGGCTAATGGAAAAATAGAAAGAGGGCATTCCCCTATCATAAAAGCGATTTCTAAAGCTTGCAAAGGAGAATTGAAGAATTGGCCAAAATTTTTGCCATTCGCTTTGTGGGCTGATAGAATGACCTGTACGAGAACGACAGGGTTTATGCCGCCAGAGCTTATGTACTGCCAAAAACCAATTTTTCCAGTAAATACCCAAATTCTAACTTGGACTATGCTTCCTTGGAAAGATAATTTAGCTACTGAAGACTTGTTAGCTCTAAGGATTCAGCAACTAGAGCAAGGGAATGAGAGATTGAAAGACGCTGTAGAAAAATTAAAAACTTCTCGACTTAAAAATAAAAAGTATTTTGATAAATCACATAGGTTAAGGCCAAAGCCAATAAAAATTGATGATTGGGTATTAATATATGATAGCACATTTGACATACAGTATGATGCCCGTAGAAAATTAAAAAAGCGTTGGTTTGGACCTTATGTGGTGGTCAAAAGCTATGAAAATGGAACGTATGCTTTAAGAGAGTTAGATGGAACTCCGCTTAAAAATTTAATTGCAGGTAAAAGAATTAAAATATTTAAACAAAGAAATGAAGAATTTTATGAACTAATATATGATGAAGGAAATGAAGAATGATTTTGTTTTAATAAAAACAATGTTTAAATTTTCTTTTAAATATGTTTTTTATTATTTATTTCTTTTACATATATGAAAATACAAAATTATTTATAAAAATTAATTTTTCTTGAAAGTTTTTACATTGTTGCTTGATAGCAGGAGTTGAAAATGTTTGTTTTTAAAACCAATTAATTAAAGACTGATTTATGATAAAGATGAAGCGCAGGAGATTGAAGATAGTTCATGCAGTTTATACAATCCAGCAATAAAAGCGGTATTTGGATGAAAGGCAATGCTAAAGATGGAATCAATATAGATCAGGTGAAACAGTTCTAACTCTGATTAATGTTTTAAGTTTTGTTTTTTCATGCATTATCATAAGTAGAAATGTACATTCTTCAGCTAGGTTAAGAAACTTCTTATAAAATTATGAAAAGTAGAATTTATACTGAAGTAGGGAAGTGCTTGAAGAGAAGATAGGGATTAGAAGACCTATGGCTGTCATATGGATAGTTGAAGGAACCCTTAACTTGCAACTCCTAGTAGAAGTAGACGTGTTTTATATAGGTAAGCTTCCTTAAATCTGACCCATTTAGCAAAAGAGATCCTAGTTCCTGCTTTAGCTTGCCTCTAGATCCTTTGCTCTGATTAGGGGTTAAGCCTTTCCCCTTCATCAAAAAAGTTGCGAAGAAAAATTGAAAGCAGTACATTAATGGTTGCTGCATATGAAAAGAGGAAAAATGACAAAAAGGAAAAATTATGATTAAAAAAAAAATGATGAGATAAAAGAAAAATCAAATAAATCAGTTGTGGTCTCGAAATCACTTCTGATTTGAAAAGCGGGCTATATAAGGCGGATGTATGCTAGAGGGGAGTTAGTTTTTTGTATCTTAATGGCAAATGGTTAGGAAATGAGGATAGAAGGCCTATATAACATATGCTTTACTTATGAACAGAGTTAATAGAAGAGTTAGTACGAACACTATTTGAATGACTTCTATAGTTTCTTTCTAAAACCTGTCTTTCAACTCATGCATTGATCGAAAAGGTTTAAATTCAAGTTTACATAATTTTATATGTTTTCTTTGCTATTTGAAGATGTACTAATGATAGAAGCATTTTTATATATAGAAAATTTTAATTTGATTCATGAATAAGTTTCACAAGAAGTTGATATTGCTTTCTATGATCTGCAGGTTGGCCCATCGAGGACGATGTGCAGGTTTGGCCGGGGCGAATGTCGGAAAGTTTTTCAACTTTCCAGTTAATGACAGAGAAAATGAAAACAACTTTATTGGTGGATTCTAAACCTCTTTTAGATCACTGTTGATCAGTTGTGCTAATTTGATTAACTATTTTGAAAATGTTATTAGGTATGAAGGATGAAGCAGGACATATGTTCATGTTAGGGTTTACCCTAATTACTTATTTAATGAGAATTTCCTATTTAACATTCAAGAATTATGGGTATTCAGCCTAGGGTTTCTTGAATTCATGTGTTGTTTATAAGAGTTGGTTACTGTTAAGGGTTTAGATGAGTTATAATGGGTTAAAGCTAGGGTTCAGAAGGATTTTAATGATCTAACCCAGGGGGTTTTATGGGTTTCCAATAGGGTTTCTAGGATTTAATATATTTAAAGGGTTAACATAGATGTTACTCAAAAACATTAATATCTAAATTACATATTTATGTATTAAACATTAAATTATGTCATTAATAATTACTTTAATTATTTGTGTGCATTTAAAAACTAAGGTTCTAATTAATTAAAAGCTTAACCTAAGCCTAATTTAATGGATTTATTTAATTGAGAAATATAGGCTAATTAGATTAAAATGATTAATTAAATGGATAAATAACTAGTGGACTATATGAGTGCTAGGGAAAAGAATGGCTTATATAAGTTGTGTAACTAAAGAGATTTAAGGAGTGGTCTCAATAGAAGATGCATTTAAAGTGTAAAAAAAGGTGTGTACAAAGAGTGGTGAGTGTGAGGGTAATTAAAAGAGAGGTTGTGTGAGAAAAGCTAATTAAAAGTGTGGTTGAAATGAGTGGGAAAAAGTGTGGCTGAGGAATTAAAGTAAAACTAAAAAGAATGGCTCATAAATGATTTGTGTATGTATTTATATGTGTGTTATGCTCCATTTTTCTCCTAATGTTTCTTGCAGGTATCTACTTCCTCCTCTTCCTTACTCTTTTCTGTATGATGAAAAGCGTATTTATGGTTTTCCTTTCCCATGTACATCATAGGTCTAGAGCAGCCATAAACGTAAGTTCAGCTCTTATATACACGTAGGAATTCTATCGCCAGATACATATTACGCGCAGACTATGTATTTTCGAATATAACAGGATAAAAGTCTAACAGATGTTGCCAGATTCACAAATGCACAATACTTTACAGAAGCTCTTGCTTCCCAGATGGAGGGGGCAGATAGTTACTGGCAACCAAGCAGTAACGGCGGCAAAGACTGCCCTTATGAAGCTGGCCTGCCTCTGATCAGAGAAGCCGAGTGAGCACCCGAATAAGTGAGAAGACGGATCCGCCGAGTAAGGTGCCTAAAGTTGCAAAGATGCGCCCAAAATTCACAGCGCCGCTGGCGTTGTTAAAGAAGAGAGCGGTGTTGTTGGAGACGGGAACGAATAAGAGCATGAAGGCAAAAGCAGGAGGGACCTCGTCCACGCTTCTGTTGACGCTTTGTATCACAAGCTTTTGTATTGGCATGATTTTCACAAAAAAAAATATGTGTAACGTTGATTCATTGAAGCTGACTTGCAGAATTGATTTAGTGTATTAAGACTTTGATTTTGCAAGGATTCCGGTAAGGAGTATGATGTGCGATTAGGAGCAGAAAATGTCACATTTGATTACGGCGTGTATTCTCCACATGGGATGGAGGTACATGTATCATTTCGAGCGGAGAGGAGAGCTTTCATGCACCAATCATCGAAAGCAATCAAAAGAACATCAAGGAGGAGTAGGAATAGCAGCAAGAGAAATGTCTGTGATGTTTGCCGTCGGTAGCTGTCTTTTGAATTTTGACGTCAGTAGAACCTATCTGTGAACATAGTCTTCGTAAAAGGCTATGTTCAGCGGTCTCTGCTTATTCTTACCAAAAAAAAATAGCCTCTGCATCTTTCTTCTCCGTCTACTCATGCATTCGGCACTCTCGAGATCGAGGCTCACCATAATCGCATGATGCCCTTTTGACATTCCTCGAGTATTTCTATCTAACGACTATTACATGCACACTGTGGGTACAAGCTCACAGATTCTTTCTGGTTTCATCTTGCATAAACAGCCAGAAACACGCACACGCATACACACACAATCTGACACGAGAGAGAGAGAGATATGCTGCTTGAATGAAGCGCAAATTCACGAAAATTGTTATAACGCCATCTATTCGCATTTTGACACTGTCGTCGTTGGCAGGAGATCACGTTATTTATTGTGAACAGGACTCTCAATAATTATTGTTACTAATAAGTGATAACACCGTCATTCGACCCCGCACTTTTGTGAGATATCGAGGTATTCTGTCCATAGAAAGAGAGACAGAGAGAAAGAAACAACGATAGAGAGAAAAGAGAGACATAATGATATGTTTGATTTTTTTATTTTATTTATTGATAATTTATTTTATATGTACATAGATATATGTGCATAAGTATACATATGTATGTGCACATAATGAAAAGCATGAGTAGGGTATGTATTCATATAAATGAAAAAGCATATGTATAAATACGTGAGAATATGTAAATGCATTAGTATGCACGAACATGAATGCTAATATGCTTAAAAGAGTTTATTGGGATATATATTAGCATAGTTAAGAATGTGAAGGCATGTTAATAATAAATGCATTAGGAAATGTGAGAATGGATGCATTATTATGCATGATAACTTATTAGTAGGTATATATATAAATATGTGATAAGAGTAAGTATGTGATTATGATGAGTATGTGAAGGTCTTAATGTATGCATGAACATATGCATGTGCATGATAATGTAAGTTTATGTTTCTTAATGATTTTCTTGTAATGTTACTTACCACCTAATGTTTCTTGCAGAGACATTGAAGTAAAGAATATTGAAAGAAGAAGATTGAAGAAAAGTATCAAGCCATTTCATGATCAGAGAATAGGAGCTGCTCATTCACAGCTTCACCTCATTATCTTTGTATCGAATTCACTAGGATTCATTATCTTGTTAGCGAAATTTATCATATAGAAAGATTTAGCATTTGAATAACTATTGTTGAAAATTATTCTTATGACATTGATCAATTAATTTATTATTTTCCATCTTCATTGTCGATGTTCATAGAGTATTATGTGTATCCAAAAGTATTGCACATTAGTTGACTTTAAAATATTTTTATTCCTTTCAGAAAGTAGGTAATTAAAATTGTTTCCATCACTTATTTTTCGCATCTTTCGCACGTTTAATTCTTAGAATTTCTTTTATCTTAGACTAAAAGAAAAATATATCCCCTTGTACCTACGATTGTCTCATACACCCTGCGTGTGCCGAGGGATTTACTGGCTGACTGATCCACCAGCCTTATGTCCGCAACTTCCCGACAGCGTTGATTATATGGGATTAACCATATGGTCTTTGCATCTTTAGACGACAGAGCAACACATCCGTTTTGCTGCAGGAAAGATGATTGAAGGACGGGTGCTTTCCCTGGCTCCTCATGGTAGCAATAGCAGTTCAGCACTGATTGAGCATAAAGAGACCAATCAACATTACGCGAAGGCAGGATCTATTCTTTTGACTCCTACGATCAGAAGAGCAAAAGGAGAGAAAGTTGGGAAGATCAGGAAGAATGAAGCAGAAAAGACCACTTAATCGAAGGAATTGACAAATATGAAAAAGTCGATCATTGATAGCTGTAGAGAATCGCAGAGAAGCGATATGTGCCCCTGCATAGTTGGGTTCACTCAGATCATTGATATCAGTTAAAGTTTTGTAAGTTTTCAGTACTCGTTAATCATATCTAATGGTTTCTTAGAGTTTTTGAAATTTCATCATTTAGTTCTGCGTAAGTGCATTCGTTTATGTTATGATTATACTCTTCTACAGTTTATATTCATCATATATAATTAAGTTGGATCGTTTATTTCTTGACGTCTGATTCAACTTGTCGCCATCTCATACCTTTTGTATATCTCCTTTACTGTACGGTCTAATAACAAATTTATTTAACTGTTGTTAGCGGATGTGTTTAAGTAAGAAAATATTTCGAATACGAAATCTAGTTATTATCGTTCACATATTGGATAAAGTGATTTTTGTGAGAGAACGTTTTTAATACCTCAACTACGTGGAGTGCTAGAATTTCTTTTCATAAATTCAGTATTGATTGTGTTTGCATGAACAATAGTGTTAATCGATTACCACATCCGATGAGTCAATTCAAGACTGTAGGTTCGAATTCTGAAGTACATTGGTAAACAAAACAAAATTAGAAAATTGATGTTGGAACCAAAGGAAATAAGTGAATGATGGAGGGCACTCAGAAATAAGTTGAATGCTTGAATTAGGAGGAGCTAAAGTTGACGTTGGATGCACTAATATAACCCGAAGTTGAAGATGAATTCTGCTCATGCATGCAAAAGATCTATGATGAGTGTATTTCGTAGTTTTATTTTAATATGATTATTGTAGGATCTGCGCTTACATTTATATCTAAACGAAACAGTTTTTGAAGATAATGATGCATCCAAAAGTGTGCTTAGCATAATTTTTGAACTCATGAGACTTGTGATTTATGCAAGAAGTTGAATGGGTTTGGACTTATCTGTGGAGAAGCATTTGATCATTGAAGGGATATCAGCGAAGATTCGAAGACGGGGAATGGACAACATGAATATTCCAGAGTGGTTGGGGAAAATTTATATTTCTGAACCACTAGTAGTGATTTTATGAAGTGTTGAGCTTGTGCAGGATTAGATCAATGAATATTGGGGATGGAGAATTCTTCGGCCAAAGAAAAATTTATTTATTTTTGAGTGGCATGGGAATTTCTGTTAGATGTCTATTCTAGAATTTGATTTTCAATTGAATTACTTTACTAAGTTAATGATAATGACAATCAATGTTTTGATTATTCCCTGATTAGTCCTTTTGCATACAATTTGTACGCCATGCCAACACTCTGATTATAGTCATAGCACGACCATAACGCCGCTGCTCTATATTAATTTTATATAGACAGAAAACATTCTGCATATGAGATAGCACGCAAGTCAATTTCGCTGTAATGTTTGGACTGCTCACATCTTTATATACCCATACTTGAATTGCGTGCATGTTGTTTCTATATGTCATGACAACAACTATCTGTTTGTGTTGTGCGTAAATACTTTTAATGTTAATATTTCAATAGTGCTTGCAAAACTTTCGAGCCAGCGCAAATATCCTTGCATTTCACATAGATATAAAAACTCTGCAAAGTTTCAAATTATTTAACTAATGTTTCTCTTGGGTGTTTACATTTATAGTAGATGGAGATGCAGAGAACGGGATCTTGTAAATTGATTTATATGGTGCATGCACAAATAGAAACTGTACTCTTTTTGAGGGGATTGTTAAGCTATGATTGTGTGTGTTTTGGACTTTCATCAAACTCCATGCGATGATACACTGATGTTTAGTAAAAGGATAGTAAACAAAGCGAACTTTGACAATAGGATTTATGTTATGAGATTATCACGAAATTATCTAGCGCTAAATTTTGACAGGATAGGAGTTTTATGAAGTCATGTATTGAACAAAAACCTATGTGTGTATTGAAGGTGTGCAATTATTATATTAATTATGAAAAATGCGATTTGTTTTTTAGAGAAAATGAATAGGCCTATTTCTAAAAGCAATCAATAAACTTGTTTTAAGTTTTGAGATTTCTACAGATAAGAGTTTCATAGAGGTAAATGTTTGCGATTCTAACATCAAAACAGGGTTTTACCAGATTGCTTTCGGCAAAGAACATACGTGGATTTTAATATATATATATATATATATATATATATATATATATATATATATATATATATATATATATATATATATATATATATATATATAATTATAATTATAATTATAATTATAATAACTTGCAAATAGATATAGAACACTAATAATTATAAGTCATGATTGATAGTTAGCGTGAATATATATCTCGTTCAATTCCTATGTAGAAACGAAGTCTTCAATCATTGAATTGATATTGAACTATTAATTGCTCTTTGAGTTGAATTAGAATTCTTTAATATGAAAGGTGATCAAACATGAACTCGTAAGACATAAGAAAGAGATGATATCTTATTTGAATGAGACTTTAGATTTTTTTTCTAATTAATATTTCTCTGAGTTTTTGAAAACCTAAGATTGCTCCAAGCACCCGGCGTGCGCCGTATTTTCGGCGGTTGGCATGATCCACCGACCATCGCTTTCGCGCCGACAACGTACTAATTTTTGTTGAATTTTTTGCTAGGTTTTTTTGTGCACTATCATTTCTCTATATTACCTTTATTATCACATGCTAATTATTTGAGTTCTTTTGTTACAGAGCAGGATGGGAGACAGTCCTCCAGTCACTCCACATTCCATGATAGAGAAGCATTTTTTAGAGTTCATCTCTCAAGTACCTCCCACGTATATGGCCGCTGTGTCATAGTATTGGATCGCTCATGGTAGCACTCCTCCCGACCTCACTCCTGGTGGCCTCACTCTTGCCGGCCTCACTCCCACCAGTGTCACTCTCGCCAGTGTCACTCCTGCCGGTGTCACTCCTGCGGGTGGTGCTACTCCCGCAGGAGGTATGTCTCCTAGCTTTATGACTCCACCACGACCATCTTTTCAGCCATCCCCTACTGGGTCTAGTAGTAGACATGTGCGTTCGACACCTCAGTGCAATATAGGTTCTCGTCCGTCTCGTAGGTCGAGATCACGCTCTAGAGCAGGAGGTTCTAGGAGTGGATCTACAGGTAGGTCTCGAGGAGGCGGTTGTTGTGGAGGTAGTGCGACGGACGTTGTGTCGCCCGCTTCTACTGCTAGGACGGGTACCTCAGATGTAGGTATGCCATGCGGTACACCACATGGAACACCACGTACACCTTGGGGTGCTCATAACCATGATGACTCCAAGGTTTATAGTATCCGAGATGGAGCTCCGGTGATGGATGGGGCTGGCAAAGCAATGCATGCATGTATATGATAGCTTTGCTCCATATAGTTTAGACACTCTATCATGTTGAAATGGAGTGAACAAGATAAAGATTGGAAGAATTATATCACACAGAAGATTTATCAGGAGTTTCGACCAGCCGATGGACAGCCTCTTGTCAGTTCAAAGTGGATTCTGCATACCGCACGTGAAGTTATGTCCCATCGACGATTTGAGGCTCGTGATGCTTTCAGAGCAGGCTTACCAAAGCCTGTATGGTTAGATGCTGAGGAGTGCGATATGATTCGCGATGAGCAGCAACAGGCTTCTGACCAATATCGCCAACAACGAGATGCCGCATCCACACGTTTAGATGCGGTTGGACCATCACATTTGGGCAGCGATGGATATGACACGATGCGTCACGAGTTTGTAAGTACCATTTGATTTATTGAATTCATTTGTGTTAAGTTTCTCATGTATGTTCCTCTATTGTTTTGTATATTTGTTGCAAGAGCTGGTAATGGGTCGTCCTCCAACACGAACGGAGGAGGCTTATGGATATCTTCATGGATTGACTGCACTGTTGGAGGACTTGGAGGGACGTGGAGCGGTCATTTTGTTGATATATTTAGGTAGTGATGTGTATGAATACACTAGGACCGTCGGGGCACTTTTTTCCCTCTTTAGGAGGTTTTTTCCCCCGGCTTGTATATATGCCTATTTCCCTAATGGGCTACTTATCTTTTGTACATTCTCTAGTATTACATTCAATATTGTGTGTTTATGCTCCAAGCTTCTTCTTCTTCCTTGTGCTGTTCGCGTGCTTCCGCAGACGTCTATCTCTAACAATTGGTATCAGAGCAGATCATTGCTTCTTCTAGGGCACCGTCGACACTCCTCCGTTTGCAATCTCAGATTCGCTCGTTTCGGCCTCCGAACGCACTATCGCAGCGCTTATGCAAGCTATTTCGTCCTTTTGTGCCAAAGGTATAAACGAGTTTCTGTTCGCCAGTTTAAGCGTCTCGAAGTCTGCTACAGGTCTAGCAGAACTCGTCTGGGCAGTTCCGTTCAACTTTTTGAGATACAGTCAATTTTCTGCATCAAGGTATTTTAGTCACCGGCCATGGCTGAAAGCAGTGATGTATTCCGTATGTTGGCTGTTGAGGATAAGTTGGATGGTACCAACTACCCATTATGGGCTTATATGATGCGACATGTACTGGTTGAAAAAGGATTGTGGAACATTGTGCAGGGTGTTGAAAGACGTCCTGTTACACCTGCGACTACAGGTACTACAAATACAGGTGTTGGAGGTGCTGGAGCTGATGAAGATGGTGTCGAAGATGATATTCCACAGATTCCTGTTCGTGTTGCTGTTTTTGTTGCACCTACTGCAGAGCAGATTCGTTGGGATGGCAGAGATGCCCAGGCACATGCATTGATAGCTTTGTTTGTCAAACGTGCCATTATTCCTCACATTCGCTCTTGTAGAACAGCAAAGGATGCTTGGGATACACTTACCACTTTGTACCAGGCTAGGAATGACGCTCGTGTTGCTTACCTCCGAAAACAGTTGGAGAGTGAGCACATGAATGAAGGTGATTCTATGGAAAGTTTTCTTACAAAGATCAAAGACCTGAAGGAACAATTGATTTCTGCTGATGAAGTTATACCAGATAGCTCACTTGTGCAGACCGTTCTGAATGGTCTTCCTGATTCATATCAGAGTTTTGCCTCTACTCTTTGGTTGATAATGAAAGGCAATCCGAATGCCTTGTCATTTGAGGAATTAGTCTCTGTTCTGTTGCAAGAAGATCAGTCCAGGTAGAACAGGTCCATTATGTGTGTTGCAGATCAAGCTTTCCTGGCTAGTCAGAAGGGCAAAGGAAAATGGAGCTCTTCTACTAGTAAGCAAAAATCTGCAAATGCTGCACAATCGAAGAACCAGGATAAAGATGAGAAGAAATCAGAAAAGCAGAAATTGTTCTGCAAGTACTGTAAAGGAAATGATCATATTATAAAGAACCGTCCAAAACTTGCTGCTAAAGAGGCAAAGAAGAAAGAGGCTGGAATGGTTGTTGCCGAGGCCTCTACACCAAAAACAGAGTCTGCAAATCTTGTGCAGGAAGAAGAATGGGCATTTACTACTGTCTGTAGTTTTGACCCATCTTCTCATGATCAATGCATGTTTGCAGTAGACTCAAATGTTTGGTACTTTGACAGTGGGGCGACCAAACATATTACCTCGCAGCACAGTTTCTTCTCTTCACTCGAGCTTGCCCCTACAGGGAATACTGTCACATGCGCCAATAACTCCTCTTATCCTGTTATGGGAATTGGTAAGATCATTCTGACTACTGCTGATGGTAGTTCTTTCACTTTGTCAAATGCTTTATTTGTGCCAGGGATCAAAAAGAACCTGTTATCAGTTTCTGCATTAGCCAAGATTGGCTTGGTTGTGAAATTCTTTGATGACAGGTGTACAGTCCATGATCTCTCAAATGGCAATGTGATTATTGCTTCTGGCATTTTATGTTGTGGGTTGTATAAGCTCATAGACTATGAAAGATCTGTGAATGATTCGGCATGTGCAGTTCATGATTCTCAGGCTATGTCAGATGCAAAGCTTTGGCATGCACGCTTTGGTCATCTGAATTTTGCTAGTTTGTTACGCCTGCAGAAATCTGAAATGGTGTCCTCTTTGCCCAAACTTGAGGCTCCTGGAAAACATGTTTGTGAAGGCTGTATTTTGGGCAAAATGCAGCGTTCTTCCTTTCCAAAAGATGGTTCAGTTCGGGCTACGCAGAAATTGCAGCTTGTACATAGTGATGTCTGTGGTCCTATGGAGACACCCTCTTTTGGAAATTACCTTTACTTCGTGACTTTCATTGATGATTTTTCCAGGCATGCATGGGTATATCCACTCAAAGCAAATTCCGAAGTGTTCATGTGCTTCAAACAGTTTTTGGTTTTGGCTGAAAATCTGTCAGCATGTAATATGGGCATCCTCCGTTCTGATCGAGGGGGGGAATATATGTCTTCAGATTTTAATGCATTTCTGGTTGAACGTGGGATAAAACACCAGTGTATAGTACCATATACACCTCAACAGAATGGAGTTGCTGAATGAAAGAACAGGTCACTCATGGAGATGGCGAGGTGCATGGTCAAAAGTCAAGCTTTACCACATAGTTTCTGGCTTGAGGCTGTCATGTGTGCAGCATATATACTGAACAGGTGTCCCACTAAAGCGTTGCAGTCTATCACTCCATATGAGGCTTGGCATGACCGCAAGCCATCTGTTGCTCATCTGCGTGTTTTTGGTTGTTTGGCATATGCATTAGTGCCTGAACAACATCGCAGAAAATTGGATGATAAGGCAGTAAAATGTATTTTTGTTGGGTACAATTCTGAAAGTAAACGCTATCGTCTGTATCATCCACAGACTAAACGCATTCTGGTTAGCCGTGATGTTGTCTTTGTGGAAGATGCTATTCAGCCATTGCTTTCATGTACTAAGGAGACATCTGTTAGCTCCAAAGACATGTATGATACTTTGATGCCTCTTTTTACAGGTGGACAGGCTAGTGTTGGTCCTAATGAGGCAACTTCTCAGCCTTTGTAGGTTTCATATAATGATGTAGATCATTCTATTTCTGATGCAGATTTACATGATGCACTTGTTGATGAGAGAGCTGATATTGAGCAGGCAAAAACTATGCCAAAATGGCTGGTGCAGACTTTGCGTGACAACAAATTAGATGCACCTTTGTCATATCGTACTCGTTCAGGCTCTCATAGTGTCTACTCCTGGGCAATGCATAAACCTGCTCATCTGTGAGATAGGAAACTGAATATCTGGCCGAGTAATGCATAAGTAAATCAAGCATCCAACAGCCTGCTGATAGAGAACAACATCAAATGCATCTCCAGCATCATGAAGACTCAATCGTGAACATGTCTCCATAGGAATTGCAATAGGCTTACAGTCTTCAAGGTCAAAACGCTGCAATAATGTGTCAATATATTTCGTTTGACACAAATCCATTCCACCATCAACGTGCATAAACTGAATGCCCAAATAATGATGCAAATTCCCCAAATCAGACATCTCAAATGAGGCATGCAAATCAGCCTTAAAATCAGTAATATGTTTTTCAATAGGACCAGTGAGCAGCATGTCATCAACATAGACAACAATGATCAGAAGCACATCATTAGCATGCCTAACATATAAGGTGCTTTTAGTTGGATTGTTCTCAAAACCATGTGCAATCAGATAGGCATGTATCTTCTCATACCAAGCATGTGGTGCTTGATTTAAACCATATAATGCCTTCTTTAACCTGCACACCTGGTTTTCATGCCCTTTTTGCACAAAGCCATGGGGCTGAAAACATACACTTCTTCATGCAAGTCACCATTCAGAAATGCAGTTTTAATGACCAACTGATGTACATTCCAACCATGATGGGCTGCAAGTGCACTAATGCTTCGAACAGTAGTCATACGGCATGTAGGTGCAAAGGTCTCATCAAAATCAATGCCTCTTTCCTGCGCATAACCCTTTGCAACAAGCCTAGCTTTATACCTCTCAACTTTACCATCAGGTTTACACTTCAGCTTGTATACCCACTTAGTGCCAATGGCCTTCTTGCTAGGAGGCAAGTCACATAAAGACCAAGTACCATTCTTCATTATTGCATCATCTTCAGATTGCATAGCAGCCATCCGATTTTCTGAATTTTGTGCTTCATCAAATGAAACAGGCTCAGTCTCATCACATAGACTAGATGTAGCCATAGCATAGCAATCTAATGCAAAAGAGGCACTATGAGAGCCTGATTGAGTATGATATGACAGAGGTGCATCTAATTTGCTATCACGCAAGATCTGCACCAGCCATTTTGGCATAGTTCTTGCCTACTCAATATCAGTTCTCTCATCAATAAGTGCATCATGTAAATCTGCATTAGAAATGGAATGATCTGCATCATCACATGAAACCTGCAAAGGCTGAGAAGTTGCCTTATTAGGACCAGCACTAGACTATTCACCTATAAAAAGAGACAGCAAAGTATCATACATGTCTTTGGAGCTAATAGATGTCTCCTTAGTACATGAAAGCAATGGCTGAATAGCATCCTCCACAAAAACAACATCACGGCTAACCAGAATGCGTTTAGTCTATGGATGATACAGACGATAGCCTTTACTTTCAGAACTGTACCCAATAAAAATACATTTTACTGCTTTATCATCCAATTTTCTACGATGTTGTTCAGACCTTAATGCATATGCCAAACAACCAAAAACATGCAGATGAGCAACAGATGGCTTGCGGTCATGCCAAGCCTCATATGGAGTGATAGACTGCAGTGCTTTAGTGGGACACCTGTTCAGTACATATGCTGCACACATGACAGCCTCAAGCCAGAAACTATGTGGTAAAGCCTGACTCTTGACCATACACCTCACCATCTCCATGAGTGACCTGTTCTTTCGTTCAGCAACTTCATTCTGTTGAGGTGTATACGGCACTGTACACTGGTGTTTTATCCCACGTTCAGCCAGAAATGCATTAAAATCAGACGCCATATATTCCCCCCGATCAGAACGGAGGATCCCCATTTTACATGCTGATAGATTTTCAGCCAAAACAGAAAACTGTTTGAAGCACATGAACACTTTGGACTTTGCCTTCAATGGATATACCCATGCATGCCTAGAAAAATCATCGATGAAAGTCACGAAGTAATGATAATTCCCAAAAGAAGGTGTCTGCATAGGACCACAGACATCACTATGTACAAGCTTCAATTTCTGAGTAGCCCGAACTGAACCATCTTTTGGAAAGGACGAACGCTGCATTTTGCCCAAAATACAGCCTTCACAAACATGTTTTCCAGGTGCCTCAAGTTTGGGCAAAGAAGACACCATTTCAGATTTGTGTAGGCATAGCAAACTAGCAAAATTTAGATGACCAAAGCGTGCATGCCAAAGCTTTGCATCTGACATAGCCTGAGAATCATTTACTCCACATGCCAAATCATTTGCAGATATTTCATAGTCTATGAGCTTATACAGTCCACAACATAAAATGCCAGAAGCAATAATCACATTGCCATTTGACATATCATGAACTATACACCTGTCATCAACAAATTTCACAACCAAGACAATCTTGGCTAATGCAGAAACTGATAACAGGTTCTTCTTGATCCCTCGCACAAATAAAGCATCTGAAAAAGTGAAAGAACTACCATTAGCAGTAGTCAAAATGATCTTACCAACTCCCATAACAGGATAAGAGGAGTTGTTGGCGCATGTAACAGTATTCCCTGTAGGGGCAGGCTCGAGAGAAGAGAAGAAACTGTGCTGCGAGGTAATATGTTTGGTTGCCCCACTGTCAAAATATTCGCAAACATCTGAGTCTACTGCACACATGCAATGCTCATGAGAAGATGGGTCAAAACTGCAGACAGTAGTAAACGCCCATTCTTCTTCCTGCACAAGATTAGCAGACTCTGTTTTTGGTGTAGAGGCCTCTGCAACAACCATTCTAGCCTCTTTCTTCTTTGCCTCTTTAGCGGCCAGTTTTGGACAGTTCTTTATGATATGATCATTCCCTTTACAGTACTTACAAAACAATTTCTGTTTTTCTGATTTCTTCTCATCTTTATCTTCCTTCTTCGAATATGCAGAATTAGCAGATTTCTGCTTACTAGTTGAAGAGCTCCATTTTCCTTTGCCCTTCTGACTAGCCAGGAAATCTTGATCTACAACTCGCATAATGGACCTGTTCTACCTGGACTGATCTTCCTCCAACAGAACAGAGATTAACTCCTCAAATGATAAGGCATTTGGATTGCCTTTCATCATCAACCGAAGAGTAGAAGCAAAACTCTGATATGAATCAAGAAGACCATTTAGAATGGTCTGCACAAGTGAGCTATCTGGTATAACCTCATCAGCAGAAATCAACTGTTCCTTCAAGTCTTTGATCTTCGTTAGGAAACTGTCCATAGAATCACCTTCATTCATATGCTCACTCTCCAACTATTTTTGGAGGTAAGCAACACGAGCCTCATTCCTAGCTTGGTACAATGTGGTAAGTGTATCCCAAGCATCCTTAGCTATTCTGCAAGAGCGAATGTGAGGAATAATGGCACGTTTGATAGACAAAGCTATCAATGCATGTGCCTGGGCATCTCTGCCATCCCAATGAATCTGCTCTGCAGTAGGTGGAGCAAAAACTGCAGCACGAACAGGAATATGCAGAATATCATCATCTTCGACACCTTCTGCATCAGCTTCAGTACCTGTAGTTATAACAGTTGTAGGTGTGATAGGACGTTTCTAGACACCCTGTACAATGTTCCATAGTCCTTTTGCAACCAACACATGTCGCATCATATAAGCCCATAACGGGTAGTTGGTACCATCCAACTTATCCTCAACAGCCAACATACGAAATACATCACTGCTTTTAGCCATGGCCAGTGACTAAAATACCTTGATGCAAAAAATTGACTGTATCTCAAAAAGTTGAACAAAACTACCCAGACAAATTCCACTAGACCTGTAGCAGACTTTGAGATGCTTATACTAGCGAACAGAAACTGGTATATACCTTTGGCACAAAAAGACGAAATAGCCTGCACAAGCACTATGATAGTGCGTTTGAAGGCCGAAACGAGCTCAAATCGCGATTTCGGCACACAAAGCAAAGCAGTTTTGATCTGCAAAACACGCTGAGTATGCTCACCAAAATTCGTGCGATTCTGAGACTACAAACGGAGTGTCGACGGCACCCTAGATGAAGCGACGACCTACTCTGATACTAATTGTTGGAGTTAGACGTCTGCGAAAGCACGCAAACAGCACAAGGAAAAAGAAGAAGCTTGGAGCACAACACACAATACTGAATGAATTACTAGAGAATGTACAAAGATAAATAGCCCATTAGGGCAATAGGCGTATATACAAGCAAGGGAAAAAAACCTCCTAAAGAGGGAAAAAAGTGCCTCGGCGGTCCTAGTGTGTTCACACACATCACTACCTAAATATATCAACAATTATATATTTCCAATGTCTTTGTAACTCTATGTGATCTAATGCATATACATTGATCATATCTCATTCTTTCTTCTCTGTCATGTTCATCTCAGAATAGTGAACTTCTCAGACTTGGTTCTCCGTGCATACTAGATCATTTGATGTGATTTAAGTGGTTTAGATTTAGCAGACTATCTATTTTATTATTACAAAGTTGCGTTGTCATTTCTTTAATGAGTCTTGAGATATATTCAAAACTCCACTCACTAGTCTGTATACTGTTGCAGCCCAAAAATGTTGGGATAATCACTTAGCTTGCTAAGCGTAATTTTGTGAGTACACTTGATCATTTCTAGTGAAATAACTTGTGATTGGTAGCTACTTAAGCCAATTCGATAGTCCCGAAAGGAATTTGATCAATTGTTAGCAAGTTAAGAGCACTGTTCATTTTACTCAACAGGTGTAGAAACCAAAATAGCAAGTTTTAGCTCATAGTTGAATTTCCTACTCATCTGTTTTGATCCATTGAATAGAGGATCATAATCCAAGGCATTTATGTGATTATTTGTGGTTCTTGGGAAGCTCAAGGGGTCTAGATTACACTCCTCAACTTTTTCTTGGCTGGTGTGAAGCAGGGATTTGCAGCACTACTTCACTTTTGGAATCTATCCACCATCTTCTCCAACATTGGTATTAGAGCAACATCAAAGCAAAATGGGAGATGGATTTCCATCATTCATTGGCAAATTGGATAGGGGCAATTATCTAACATGGTCCTTAAGGATGCAAGCTTACCTTCAAGGAAGAACTTTGTATGGATACATCTCTAGAGATGAAGAAATGCCAATATTCAGAAGCAAACATCAACCTACAAGAGAAGAGGAAGAAAGAGTAGCTGCATGGTGTGCAAAGGATGGTCTAGCCAGGTCCTATATACTTAACTCAATATCTGACTTCTTATTACCTCAGATTAGGAATTGCAAGACCTCCCATGGGACTTGGGAAGTACTTTCTTCATACTTCTCATCAAATACAAGGGCTAGGAAGAACTAGCTTTGGATGGAGTTTATAACCTTGAAAAAGGAACCAAAGCAAAGTGTAGCTGACTATGTGACCAAGATGAAGGATGCAGCTAACCAACTTGGGAGCATTGGAGAAGAAATAGAAGAGGAGCTTATAGTAAGGCAGATCATAAATGGCATCAAGGTGGACGCCAAATGGGATTCCTTAACCATAGCAATGGATTTGTATATGGACATGCAGATACGTGACCTCAATACATTGATGGGAAAACTTTTCACACATGAGACAAAGCTCAATAAGAATGGAGATAACTCTAGAGGTAACCAAGCTTCTGCCCTTTGCATAGATAAAAGTAAGCACAAAGATAAAGGCAAAGGTAAGAAAAATGAAGAGGATGCAAGTATCTCTCAAGTGAACTTCACAGGTAGAGAAAGAGGTACTAGAGGAAGGGGTAGAGGAGGAAAGCAAGGCAGGGGGAGATCCTACAACTCTTCACCTTGCAACATTTGTGGTTTGAACAATCATAGCATAGATGCATGCTTTAGGAACATCAAGAATCAAAGAGGAAAAGACTTCCACAAAGGAGGCTATTGACAATCCAAAGGCAGGTTCAATAATGGAGGAAGCAATAACCATCATAACTACAACCAAGGCTACAACAACAATTATCCAGGAGGCTTTAGAGGTAGAAGAGACTACAACAACTATACAGAAGACCAAGAGGATTCTCTATTGATCATGAAGATGACATCTAACCAAGGTAGAAATGATGAGCATCTATTCTATATTGATTCTGGTTGTTCAAATCATGTGGCTGGAAATGTAGCATTGTTATCTAATCTTGAAGAACCTAAAGGGAAGCATGAAGTGTAGATAGGTGATGCCATTAGGCACTCTCTAAAGAGGATTGGATATGTTAAAGCATCTGACGCTAACATGAACCTCTTAAGTAAGGTATTATATGTACCAACCAAAACAAAAAATCTAATCAGTGTTGGGAAGATTGTTGAGAAGGGCTTACACATTAGATTCACAAGGCATGGAGCATATGTGGAGGACCCACAAAAAGGCTTCAAGAGGATTGAAAAAAAGGTGAGAAATCTGGTAGAATCTTTACATTTGAAGGTGACGATACCAGAAATATTGCTCTCTTCAATTACAAAGATCAAACCCTATCTGAATTGGAGATATAGCATAAGAGACTAGGTCATCTAGGTGAAAGGACATTAAAAGAAATATGCAAGGATCAGAGTGTGCTTGGCATTCCAAATATTTCCAAGCAACACATGATTTACAAATATGGAGCATGCCAATTTGGCGAATCACACAGGCAACCATTCAATAGAAAAGGATACATGTATGAAGACTACTTGGAGCTTATGCACACAGATGTGTGGGGTCCTAGCAGGGAGCCATCAATCTCAGGATCAAGGTATTATGTTTCATTCATAGATGACTATAGTAGATGGACAATTCTTTACTTCATGAAGCATAAAGATGAAGTCTTCACTTGTTTTAAGAAGTATTTGGCATTGGTTGAGAATCAAATAGGTAGAAGCTTGAAGAGACTCAGATCTAATGGAGGTGGTGAGTATTTCTCATATGAATTTGACTCCTTCTTACACGACAGAGGCATAAAGAGAGAGGTTACAACAAGGTACACTCCTGAACAAAATGGAATAGTAGAGAGAAGGAATAGACTTGTTGTCAGGAGTCCTTTTTTAGGATGAATAATTGAGAGTAACATTAACTCTAAAGAGATCCAAAAGCCACAACTCTATTTGAATTCAATTGAAATTTATAGCTGAAAGTGATTGGAATTTTTAGCTAGAATAAGTGAACAACTTCTTACTAAAATCAAGGAGAAAAGCTTATATAGACTTCACTGAAAAGTGGCAGATAGTGGTTCAGCTTTCACTCACTTCTAGAGTGGTCATTATACTTATTGTGTAGCCCTTGGAGTCCTCCAACAACTCCATGTATTGTACTTTACATTTCAATACATATGCTTGAAGATTTATCTTCATCTTGAGCTACTATCCATTTTTGCCTATGTATTGTTCAAATTTGCCACCTTCATAGATCATTGAAGTAAGCCTATGATCCCATTATGTCATATAATGCTTGGGCCGCAAAGGTAGCAGCCTTGGGAGTTTTTAATATGTTGATCATTGGAACTCTCTATCTAGAGATTTCTATCAATCTCTATGATTGTGTATGTGTATTGTCTGCTTGATGATATGTCGAGATCAAACCTATGAGATCTTAAGCATATTTCTCACTCACTAGTCACTCCAAATCTGTGGAATAACTTGGTTTAGTTCAGATACCTTCCCATTTGAAGCTGTGTAAAAGGATTTTACTCAAGTCCTAGCAGGTTGGGAGCACTTAGCATTTTCCTAAGTGCCTTCTTCCATAAATAGAAGTTTTGCTTCTATATAAAAATCTAGAAATAGTCCGTCTTACCTCAGACATTTGAGATCAATTATCTAAAATATTATCATCATATTAATGTATCATTTGATAGCTTAAAGAGTCTACTATGGTGTCCAAGCAAGAAATAGGCTGGTTTAGAGCAGCATTTTGCAAAGACCCTCTCATCTTTCTATTACACCATCACCTCTTCAAAGACATCGCTCATAATGCGAGCCACGTACTCCTTAGTGCTGGTATAGTTGATGTCCATCTCTTTGGCTACAAAGTTCCCTTTCATGAAGTGATAGTGAACCTTTATGTACATGCTCCTTCCAAAAAAAATTGGTAAACCATGAGCAATAGAGGGGAGTAAGGCTACACTCACATCCATTGAGAGAGAAACGAGAGAAAGAAAGAGAGATGGAGAATCATAGGTGCTGATATATAGTGAAAGATCCACCGTTTCTCATTTCTTATCTTCGAATACAAATATATATCCAATTTTTTGCAAATGTACAATATGCATAGTTTATGCATGCAAGCATACCACATTGCATATATCTGTGCTACAATTCCCCGTTTTCCCTCGCATATGAAAACACTAAGATTTTATATTGTTGAGTGCCACATTGGCATGCCTCTTTGGGTATTTATATTGGGATTTTTAGTGCCATATTAGGCTACTATATTGGGTTTCTCATATGTGTGAACGTGTTAAACATCTGTGAAAATGGCTGAAGCCAGATGTAAGCATAAAATTGGATGAGTCTCAAACACATCAAAAGAGAGTGGGCTAAAATGCTCATGAAGACTATGATGCCATATGGGGAAGTTTGATGACAATTTTTTTTTTTTAGAGGAAGTTCAATCGAAGCCTATTCTCCCTAGCTTGAATTAATTTTAAAACAATTGTATAGTGCATGGGCTCAGTGCCCTTGGGATCCCCCGTATCCCAAAAGCATGGGTAGGACTGTGTGAAGGTGCACATGCATCTCGCAGGGAAACTTAGTATTAGTGGGAGTTACGTGGAAAGTTAATGAACTTCGTGTCGCCCTCATGGGCAGTCCATTTACATTTTATCTTTTTTTTTTTAATAAATGGAAGTTCGGCCTTAGCCAATTCTCTCGGACTTTAATTAAAATAAAGAAGAAAGGTTACAAGTGAATGGGACTAGTGCCCATGGGACTCCCCAAATCCCACAAAGCAGGGGAGGAGTATGGCAAGCTAGAGGGCATTACAAATGAGGTAGATAAATCTATCATCACCCTCATGTGGGACCCATTTGGGTTTCAACTTGTTGTTTTCAAGGAGATAAATATAGTGATGTCTAAATGGTCTCTTCTCTTGGGAGATTCTTTTACCTAGAAGAAACAATGATTTCTCGATCGACCATTCCTTAGGAGTTTGGTCAAAATTGACATCACATCGCTCCCTCCAAATTTTCCAAAGGGTCTCACTCCTGATGGCATTCCACAGCCTCGATGAGCAGTCGACCGCCTCACCCAACAGCACCTGTTGCCAATTGATTTGGTGTGTGAGTCTCAAAACCCGTGCCACATGATGCCAGACAACCCGGGACTTGGGGCAATCGAAGAACATGTGAACTAAATCTTCGATGCAACAATGGAAACGCTTGCACCATGGCAGGACCCCACAGATTTTATTAGCCCTTGCATTGGACCAGATTCCCTTATGCAAGATCTGCCACATGAGAACCGACTTTTTGATCTCGATTAGGGGATGCCAAATAGACATGAACTTTAGTTCCCATCGAAGTTTGGTCCAAGAACATCACCTCTTGTTAAGGGTGTGGTGAACATCTAAGTTCTCTTTGAAGTTGGGGATTGTGGATAATTTATTACCGTTGCTCCATTTGAGGCCCTCTAAGCAAGGAAGATCCTGTCCGAAGAGAAGGCGGGAAGTTGACCGGTCCCACGCCAAACATCTGCCTTGAAGAAGAGTCCATTCCTCGAGGGTAACTCTATGTCCCGGGTCTAAGTCTTCGAACCTAATCCACTGGTTGGTCTCTTGTTTTCAGAGTTGTTTCCACTGTTTGAACCCTTTGTTCCATAACCACTTTGCAGTTTGGAGGTTCCAAGGCTCCACTCCTCTAATGCCATTGATCGGGAACCAGATAGAGTCGTTTTGTCTTATCCTAGCCGCCCACTTCCACTCATCACTGATTCTGATGTATTGTTTGGCCTTGTTCCAACTCTTCCATAAAGAACACACGAGGCTAGAGCCTTTAGGGGACACCGGGAGGGGGGAGAACAAAAGCGTGAGAATCCCTATGTCCTTCCAGCTAGGATGGCCAACAAAGATAAGGTCTTTCAAGTTTTTGAAAATCAATTTTGCCCATGAGGACTCACTATTGCTCCAAGCCTTGATAAGCCACTTAACTGCCAGCTTGTCAACCAACCCAACGATATCCAAATTACCCAAACCCCCTGAGTCTTTCAAGCTAATGCAAGTTTCCGAGTTGATTTTGGGATCCCCCTCCTATTGGGGTCCCCAGTCCAAAGGAAGTTTCTGCAGATTCTTTCCACTTTGGCCAACTCTTTCTCCTTCGGTCTCCAACACGAGATAAAGTAAATAGTCGTTGAAAGCATAAATGTGTTAACAACCATAGCACGCCCTGCCAAGTTGACTTGCATACCTTTCCAATGATTTAGTTTGCTATCCAGCTTGGCCAGCACCCAGTTCCATCGTTGGTCCATTGTGATGTCGAAGCCCATCGGGATGCCGAGGAGACGAAAGAGTTGACCTCTAGGGATAAGTTGACACCCCTGATCTAACAACAATCAGGGTGGGGCTCCGCGGATTGTTCTGAAAGCAGTTTTAGCATGGTTGATTTTTGAACCTCACGCCACACAAAAGGTGTCAAGGCAATGCCAGAACACCGCAACGTTGTCCATATCGTTATGCACAAAGGCATTCATATCATCGGCGAAGAGTTTATCAATCATTTGGCCGTTATTTAGAGGCAGGGAAAGACCCATGAGATTGCCAGAGTCCATGTGATGCTTTAATAGGCGACTGAGGCCATTCGAGGCAATCACGAAGAGTAGAGGAGCTAGAGGGAAGCCTTGCCTGATGGATCTTTTTAAATGTATGGGCTCATAGAGCTTACCATTGATATTTATTCTAGTTGAAGCATTTCTGAGAAGAGTGGAAACCATTTTCGTGAACTTTTGGCTGCATCCAAGGTCTTTCAGTGATTGGAGAATAAAGTCCCATTCCAATCTGTCATATGCTTTGTCAAAGTCGATCTTAATGAATACCAGATCTTGTGCAGACTCCTCAGCAAATGTGAGGCCTTCCCAAATATCGACAATTGCTTCAAGTATAGATCTACCTTTGACAAAACCTTTTTGTTCCTCACAAAGCCATGACTTTAAATGACAAGAGATTCTGTTGGAGATAACTTTGGCAATTATCTTGTGTCCAGTTTGGAGCATGGTAATCGGCCGCCAGTTTTCAATTTTGTTCTTATCTCCCCTTTTGTGAATTAATTTGATGACGCCATTATTAAGACACTCAGGAAGAGCACCGAAGGAGAGAGCCTCGAGCCACACCAAACGTAGTGGGGTGGCCACCACATTCTTGAAGGCCTTGAAAAACTCATTGGTGAGGCCATCAGGACCTGCACTTTTTCCATTGGGAAGAGCATCAATGACCTCGATAATTTCGTTCTCGGAAATGTTAGCTTCCAGAAGAGAATTCATGTTCTGAGGGATTCTAGAATGAGCTACCCTTGAGATGGTAGCCATGCTGTCACGCCTGTGCAGGGAAAGAGGAGTCGAGACCCCGAGGAGATGGGTAAAGTGCTCAACGATGATAGATCTGTTCTCGCCTTCCGTTCTACATTCAATCCCATTGTTATCGACCAAGAGGGGGATGGATTCCCTGTCTTGTTTCTTTTTTAGGATGTTACACATCTCTTTCGATGGTTTGTCGGCCTTTCCCGCCCACCAGTCTTTGAAGAATATTTGAAGATTTTTCCTTTGAATCTCCTCCTCGAGTCTTAGTCTTCCCCTGATTTTCAGAAGACCTTGCTGGCATTGCAAGTTACCTTTGTTCACTTCTTCTTCAAGTCGTGAGAGTCTCCGGTATACCATTTCTCTTCTTTTTTTCTGGATATCTCTTATGGCCTTATGAGTCCTGATCAGAATTTTCCGAGTCCTTTCCACTGAGCTTCTCCAGCACTTAGCCAGTTCATTACAGAAGGCAAAGGCCTCCGGCCAAATTGTGGAAATTTCTTGATGGACAGAGGGGAGGGAAAACGACGTCTGATAGGCATGAAACCAAGGAGCTTTCCGAAGCGTGGGAATCGGTTTGAAAGACAGAGTAATCGGGTAGTGGTCTGAGATAGTCAGGTCCATGTGTTGGGAAATCGAAGGAATACCCCATTGGAGGATGGTGTTTTGGTCGATATAACATCTATCAAGTCTTGCTTTCCTCAGAGAGTCCCCCAGTTGGAGGTTAGACTAGGAGAACCCCTTCATATCTTTCACCTCGACCAAGTCGAGATGGAGCTTGATTTTATCCCATCTCTCTTTCTCATGACCGTCAATAACTTTCCCCTTGTTATTCCAACGGTCCTCAGGAAATTCAACCATGTTGAAGTCCCCACAGAGCAAAACATTGTGTGAGAAGGAGTCGAGGGAATTCCAAGTGTCGATTCTATGTGTCTCACCATTCGGGGCATAAAGTGAGACCAAAGTGAACTGATTAGGGAACCCGAAAGAGGCAGCAATCCAATGATGATTTCGATCTTCACAAGTTGAGGTCAACCTGTTGGACCAAGAGTTACTAATACCGATTGCAGCACCGCCCGCCCCCCTAGGGTGCGAAGTGGAGAGCCAAAGGTGGCTCGAAGAAATGCGTTTAAGTTGTTTCTGGAGATCCTCTGCATCAATTTTAATCTCTTGTAAGCAGATAAAGTCGGGGTTGAGGCACTTGTCTTTGAACCATTGACCAAGAATCGTCGCTCTTGAGGGGTCCGACAACCCCCTGACATTAAGCGAAGTGATTTTCATGATTGATGGTTGCCCTCTTTGAGGGGAGGGACCCGATCTTTTTTTTTCTTTTGATCTTCTTTTTTCCTCCCAACTTCTTAATTTAGGATCCTACTCTTGAGGGGGCTCTTCCAAGGCATGCCTGACGATTGTTTCCCTTTAAGCTTTGCCTTTTGTTGTGGTAAGCTTGGCAAGCATACTGGAGGAGTAGGGCCAAGGAAGGAGCTTTCACTGTCTTGATTGTCTTCGTTGCTGGTGGTGAAGCCATCCTCTTTATTGGCAGTGTAACCTTCTTGGGTGTCTTCTTTGCTGGTAGAGCATCCAAGGGAATTGTCAGCAGGGTCTTCTTCATAATGGTTATCCCCTAGGAGGTCGATCTCATTAATCTCCTTTTCTAAGTTGCAGTACATGTTATTCGAAGGCGCAATGGTCGTAACGTTCCTTGCTAGAGCTCTTCGAGGGCTGATTTTCCTCCTATGTCTAAGATAACATTTTATCTTGTTATTTTTCAAGATAACATTTTTATGGTGTCTAAAGGAGGGGACTTCACATAATTACGTATTCTTATGCCTAACTCACCAAGAGATTTTTCAATCGAACAATCTTTCGGATGGTCTTCAAAGTTTGTTGCACATCTTTCTTTCCATATCTTCCAAAGCATTTCCCCCCTATAGCATTCCAGAAGGTAGAAGAATAACCTATTATGGGCTTCTCGCCTGCTTCTCTGGGCATATTATGGGAAGTTTTTTGGAAAATCTGTACTTTAGAACATTGTATGCATGCATGCAATGAGTACCATAATAATTGGAGGTATATTCCTTTCTCTCATATCCACATGTATTGGAGTACCTCTATCTTTTTTTTTTAATAAAGGAAGTTCGGTCTTGGCCTATTCTCCGGGACTTTAATTAAAATAAGGAAGAAAAATTACAAGTAAATGGGACTAATGCCCATGGGACCCCCAAATCCCAAAATGCAGGGGACACCTATCTTGAGTTGTTTCCATTCGAAGCCTTGATGAGTCATTTGTTCCACATCTTTGGTGACCTTCACTTCATACAATAATCAGTGTGTAATATACTCCATATTAGAAGACTTTTGAATGAATATGAACAGAGGAAAATGGCAAGGATAGTGGTCTACATCAAAACATCGCTTCACTGTCCATGAGCAAGTACCATGGATATTACATTCTGCATGACCAAGTACTACTTAGCGGCCAAAACGTTCATGTCACTAGCCAAAACGGGTGCTCCTTATGGAGCCACGGTAGAGATGGCTCACGTTGTCTGTCTTGTCACGTTTTTTAAGTATTTGCCGAACGCACGCATGAAAGCCGATGCCTTCCAAAGTTCCGAGATCCTCATTTTAAATTCTTTACAGCTGTTCCACTTTCTACAAAGAGTCGCTTTTGTAAAGTTGTCCCTATTATACAGCTGTACTGCCGTGCAGTATTGATTTTTGACGGCCGTATTGCCCGTTTTGGCCATTTTTTACCGTAAAATAAGGTCAAAAACTTTATAAGACCTTAAAAAATGCATTAAAATCAGCATATACAGGTATGATCTGTACATAATCTTCAAAATTGAAGGGCATGGTCGACCGTCAAAATACAACACTGCTGCCATGCTGCGTCGTTTTGTCGTGTCATGTAGGGCTCAAAACAACAAAATGACATTCTCTCTCACTCTCTCTATATATATATATATATATATATATATATATATAAGTGTGTGTGTTAGTGTCTGTCTATCTATATATGATGATGAAACTTCAAGTACATATCTATATATATATAAGTGTGTGTGTTAGTGTCTGTCTATCTATATATGATGATGAAACTTCAAGTACATGCATTATGTAAAGAACAAAGCTTGGAGGTGTTGGAGTTCTCCAATGGATAAGAGCAGTAAAGTGGCCACTCTTGAGGTAAATGAGAGCTTTATCTGCCCACAACTTCTTCACTGGAGTATATTTAAGTTTTCCCCTTGATTCTAGGCGGTAGGTGTTGATGATTCTACCAAAAGATTCCAATCACTTTCTAGGTACTTATTTGAATTTTGAATTGAATTGTGACTCATCGCTTTTGGCTCCTTTTAAGCTTACCTTTAGTCTCAAATTTATCTCATTAGAATCGTTTACAATAAGTAAATAATATGTTGAAACTTTTCATTGGGCATGAACTAAGCTTGACTATTACACACATTTGCCTTTCGAAGTCCAAATTACTCCATGGATATGGTTAAGCACTTAGGCTTCAATTGTAACAATAGCACCCCCTCAAGCCTAGGATGCTTGAGTCTTCATTCCTTTGCAATCTGGTGAAGTCCAATCATTGATTTACGTATAGTTAGCTTTACTCCATCCAAAGTTTTAGTCATCATGTCTGCACATTGTTGCTGAGTTGAGATATTTGAAAGCTCAATTTCCTTGCTTGTGATTTTCTACCTAACAAAATGATAATGGACCTCAAATGTATTTGGTCCTTGCATGGTAAATAGGGTTACCTACAGGATGTCAAGAACTCATGCTATCACCAAATATATGAGGACAAGATGACTTGATTCCTAAATCATCATATAGTGCCTTAGTTCACATAGTTTCTTGAGTAGCATCATCTATTGGAGTTAGACATCTATGGAAGCACGCAAACAACACAACGAAGAAGAAGAAGCTTGGAGCACAACACACAATACTGAATGTGTTAGCACTAGAATGTACAAAGATAAGTAACCCGTTAGGGCAATAGGCATATATACAAGAGGGAAAAATGTGCCCCGATGGTTCGAGGGAAAAAACCTCCTAAAGAGGGAAAAAAGTGCCCTGACGGTCCTAGAGTGTTAACACACATCACTACCTAAATACATCAACGATGTGGTGAAGAATTGAATTCGCGCCCTACAAACCACTTGAATAAGCGTGACAAATATTCGAGGGACTCCTACTTCATGATTTGTTTCAGATTCATGCTATCATACAGGTTGTATGGAGTGTATCTAAATATATTCTAGAATAGAAAGCATCGGAGTCCTTGAAGAAAAAGTGGTGCAAGCATAAATGCACATTATGGGAGAGAACAAAGTCAGAGGAAAGATCTATAATTCCTTCGGTCCTATGCAGCTACAGTACGTTCCCCATAAGGCACATGAGCTTTTTGTTGTTTATATTGTAATACCAATGTGGCCCGAAGTAAATCGAACAGATGTTGGTGTCTAAGAAATTTTATATTTTTAGGTGTTTAGATCAATCGATTGAGGCTCTGGAAAGGATGCTCGGAAGGAGGCACGTGGCAGAAAGGGGGCAGACTTCAGTTTTCAGAGGACCGCTAGAAAGGAAGGAGGGAACTCTCTCGGTGACTGATAGGTGAACAGGGGGGGCTTCTTGGCTCGGAAACGAGCAAGGATTAGATAGCCTCTCAAACTTGAAAGAGAACGTACAGCAATTCAACGAAGCCTTGTCGAAGGAGTTCTGTGGTGTTTTTGTCGATATGGAGCATAGTCTCCAACGGCCCTGAATGCAAAAGAAGCACAATAGAGAAGGACAGATACCGTGGAGCAGGTACGTTGATGGCTGTGAAAGGGAGAAATATGATGAAAGAAACTTGGCATAGCGCCCTTTATTTGGGAGGAAGTTTTTTATTATATTTTTGTTTCTATCATTATTCTGTTCTATATTTCTAGGTTATGTTTTTTTGAACGTAAATTTGCTAATGCTTTGAGACTATAGGTTTGTCTGCTTTATGTATAACATGACAGAAACTCTGATGTGATGGTATTTGTTTGCACAAGATCATTTGCTATATGTTTACAGATATGATAATTGATATGTGATGTTTGTATTGTCAGATGCTTGCATTCGATGTATAAACAACTTTGTTCCTATTTTTCAAATGGAGTTTCTGTTATCTCTGTGATCATGATTCTGGTCGATTATTTGGTAGATTTACGACGGCAGATGCACCTGCAGAGGTCAATAAAAATGAGTTTGACTCCATTAATCTTACTTTTTGTCTACTGATGAAATTCTGAGCAAGATTTGAAACACCAAATTTCTGCTTCTGACTTGACAACACTACAGTATACTTCATCGTTCTTAAGTGGGGACCGGGATTTTGTGACTAGAGTTATGCAATTCTTGTAGTCATGCAATTAGTATTAGCGCATTAGGCATATATATAACGCATTAGGTATATATAACAGCTACAACTAGTGGATGCATAGGAAACAAATGTTCACATTTAGAGTGCACTCTCGCACGTGTGTTTGCAATTGTGTGGTAAAAATAAAGACAAAGTTTTCAATAATTCATTGGGTTGTGATGATGTTTGATTACATCATCTGGCTTGTTGTCTGTCTTCTCATCTTTCCGATTATATCATTGAAATTTATGTGCAAATGTAGATGAGACGTTTTCTTTAAAGATTCATTGCAATACAATACAATAATGGTTTTGAATTAAAGCACGATCTAAGGTCACGATATCAGTTCGTGAAAAGTAGAGAACTTAAGAAATCTACCGAAAACTCTTAACAGATGGAGATCGCAATATTATCATGTTGTTTGTTTGAGTTGCAAACTGAATAAATTCTCTGTATTGGCATAACGATCTATATTGAGTCTCACATCAGTTTTTATTTTGACTCAGAAATTAATCAATAATAAATCTTGATAACACCTTATCGCATACAAAGAAAACCAGTTCTCTCTCCGCATGTTTTGTGTCTCAGTATTGAAGATTTTGAAGTCACTTGAAGCTTTATTTCATTGGAAATATAGTGCACAAAGTTTATATATGATCATTTCACAATTGACTTGAACCTTTTTGTTTACACACAAGTTCTTTGGAATTAGGAGAAGATCGAAATTTGGTTTGAAAAGTTTTGCGAATCTGCCAAACTACTTTCAAATTGAACTAACCATCATTTTGTCACTCTCTACCATGTGAATCCTATGACGGAAACTAATAAAGACTTATGATCATGGATTTTGTTCACTTATTTGTGTAGCTAATTGGTTTGGTTTGGGCCAATGAAGTCAAGGTCATATTCATTCATTCACCCTCCTTTTTGAGAACCTTGCGACAACGAATCCCCCCTTGGAGTGATGCGGTGAACAAGGAGCTGGCACTCATGTATAAGGAAGTGCCAAGCTATGTGGAATCACTCCACAAAAGGAAGTAAGCCCACTTTGCAAAAAGCTTCAAACTTCTCCCTAGGGAGAGCCTTCGTGAAAAGGTCTACAATGTTATCCTACATGGGCACATATGCTAAGCTGATCTCTCTAGCAGAGAAACTCTCTCTATCATAATGATAATGCACCCCAATGTGCTTAGTGCGAGCATGGAAGACACAGTTCCTCGCAATTGCCAATGTGCTCTGATTGTTAGTGAAGATGGTGGTGGCAGAAGATTGACCAATAACCAAATCAACCACAAGGCATCTAAGCCACACACACTCAATAGTCGCTACAAAAGCTACCCTACACTCAGCCTCATAACTCGAAGTGGCCACAGTGGGCTGCTTCTTGCTCAACCAAGATATACATGAGCTACCAAGCATAAAGCAAAAGCCACTAGTGCACACAGGAGTGTCATAGAAACCAGCCCAATCACTGTCAAAATAAGCATGCAATCCTGGCAGTAGTGAGCCCCCCTTGGGATAAAATAATCCAAGTAGCCAGGTAGCACTCAACTAGCGAAATATGCACTTAATCCCCTGTCAATGCTTGACACTTGGGCAATGCATAAACCTGCTCATTTGTGAGATAGCAAATTGAATATCTGGTTGAGTAATGCATAAGTAAAGCAAGCATCCAACAGCCTATTGATAGAGAACAACATCAAATGCATCTCCAACATCATGAAGACTCAATTGTAAACATGTCTACATAGGAGTGATAATAGGCTTACAGTCTTGAAGGCCAAAACATTGCAATAATTTGTCAATATATTTCCTTTGACACAAAGCCATTCCACAATCAATTTGCATAAATTGAATGTCCAAATAATGATGCAAATGCCCCAAATCAGACATCTCAAATGAGGCATGCAAATCAGCCTTAAAATCAGCAATATGCTTGTCATGAGGACCAGTGAGCAGCATGTCATCAACATACACAATAATGATCAGAAGCACATCATTAGGACGCTTAACAAATAAGGTTCTCTCACCTAGATTGTTCTCAAAACCATGTGAAATCAGATAGGCACGTATCTTTTCATACCAAGCACGTGGTGCTTGTTTTAAACCATATAATGCCTTCTTTAAGCTGCACACTTGGTTTTCATGCCCTTTTTGCACAAAGCCATGAGGCTAAAAAAACATACACTTCTTCATGCAAGTCACCATTCAAAAATGTTGTTTTAATGTCCAATTGATGTATATTCCAACCATGATGAGATGCAAGTGCACAGATGCTATGAACAGTAGTCATCCAGCAAGTAGGAGCAAAGGTCTCATCAAAATCAATGCCTCTTTCCTATGCATAACCCTTTGCAACAAGCCTAGCCTTATACCTATCAGCTGTTCCATTAGGCTTATGCTTTAGCTTGTATACCCACTTAGTGCAAATGGCCTTCTTGCCAGGAGGCAAGTCACATAAAGACCAGGTACCATTTTTCATGATAGCATCATATGCTAATTGCGTTGCAGCCATCCAATTTTCAGACATTTGTGTTTCATCGAATGAAGAGGCTCATTCTCATCGCAAAGACTAGAGGCATCCGTAGCATAGCAATCTGATGCAAAAGAGGCACTATGAGAGCATGAATGAGTATGATATGATAGAGGTGCATCTAATTTTCTATCACAAAAAGTCTACACCAGCCATTTTGGCATAGTTTTTGCCTCCTCAATATTAGCTCTGTCATCAACAAGTGCATTATGTAAATTTGCATAAAAAATGGAATCATCTGCATCATCGCATGAAACCTGTAAAGGTTGTGAAGTTGCCTCATTAGTACCAGCATTAGACTATACACCTCTAAAAGGAGACAACAAAGTATCATACATATTTTTGGAGCTAATAGATGTCTCCTTCGTACATGAAAGTAAAGGCTGAATAGCATGTTCCACAAAAATAAAATCACGGCTAACCAGAATGTGCCTAGTCTATGGATGATACAGACAATAGCCTTTGATTTTAGAATTGTACCCAACAAAAATACATTTTACTGCTTTATCATCCAATTTCTTGCGATGTTGTTTAGGCACTAATGCATATGCCACACAACCAAAACATGCAGGTGAGCAACAGATGGCTTATGACCATGCCAAGCTTCATATGGAGTGATCCACTGTAGTCCTTTACTGAGACACCTATTAAGTACATATGCTGCACACATGATAGCCTCAAGCTAGAAACTATGTGGTAAGGCGTGACTCTTGACCATACACCTCGCCATCTCCATGAATGACATGTTCTTTCGTTCAAAAAATCCATTCTATTGAGGTGTATACAGCACTGTACACAAATGTTTTATCCCACATTCAGCCTGAAATACATTAAAGTCTAAAGACATATATTCCCCCCCTCGATCAGAATGGACGGTGCCCAATTTACATGCTAATAAATTTTCAGCCAAAACCAAAAACTGTTTGAAGCACATAAACACTTTGGACTTTGCTTTTAATGGATATACCCATGCATGCCTAGAAATATCATCGATGAAAGTGATGAATAAAGATAGTTTCCAAAAGAGGGTGTCTGCATAGGATCACAGGCATCACTATGAACAAGCTGCAATTTTTTAGTAAGCCTGAATTGAGCCATCTTTTGGGAACGAAGAACATTGCATTTTGCCCAAAATACAATATTCACAAACATGTTTACTAGGTGCCTCAAGTTTGGGCAAAGAGGACATCATTTCATATTTCTATAGTTGTACCAAACTAGCAAATTTCAGATGACCAAAGCGTGCATGCCAAAGCTTTGCATTTGACATAGCCTGAGAATCATGTACTACACATGTTGAATTATAGAATTGCACATCTGGAAGTCCCAAACACAATCAATTGGGAATGTCTGAAATTAGATCTAGCAAAGGGACTCCGATTGAAAGAACACAAATTAGCCACAGATGTAATATAGTTTTGTACTTAGTACATTGCACCACAAAGGTTTGTGAGGGATGACAGATTCAAGAGGGGGTGAGTGCTAGCTATAGAAGTGGACAAGGAGGCTTGAGCAAACAAAGGAGCATGAGGCAATATGGCCAACAAGAAGGGCAAGGCTCACATATGTGAGTTAGGAGGTAAGGAAGTCAAAGAAGTTAAGGTAGAGAATAAACCTCATCAAAAATTTAAATTCCATTTTGTGAAAGTCGAGGTGTTCTAAAGGTTGTTGAATACTAGGAGAGCTTACATTTCAATTTTTATAATTTCCAGAGCTCTTTTGGCCATCAAAATAGCATAGGAACCTATTTTTTAAGTAGGCTAGACACTAGGTCTGAAACAAGCCAAGACTAGTCAAAAAACTATAAAAGTAGCTTGAGAGCTCATTTGGAGGATTAGCTTGTTAGAGATTTGAGTGTTATATGATCTTCCAAAAACTTGAGTTTGATAATAGAGGATTGCATTGTTCTTCCCTTTCATCTTGCCTTGTGTGCATGTGTGTGTATTCTCTAATGCTTCTCACTCAAGGTCAACTGCCGGTGTTCCAACAATGGCACACATAGGGTGCTTTAAGCAACATCAGGTGAACTATGTTTACCAATGAAAATCAAACAAATAATGAGATCAAATGAAAACTTATTGTATCGCCAAGAACTTTTGAAAAGAACAAATTTTCACGCTTGTTTAAATATCAACGTTGGGAATTTAGCATGAATTGTAAATGAACTTTCATTAAGTAGAAAGTGGGAGGCATTACTTCGGCAAAAAAAAATCCGTTAACATAAAGTTATTCAGACAACAGAAAGAATTTATACTTCTATGCTCTAATGATTTGAATTGTGGTGGTCAAGCATATAACACGAATCTCATGTCTAGACATGTAGTCAAATTTTGAGCCATCTGTTGACAATAAATCAGAGAATAGAGCAAGTGTGCCATCCAACTTTAGCATGGTACTATTTTTAGAAGTCTATTTAAAGAGCACAAGATTGATGCAGATAATTATCGAGATGATTTACGATGGTGTGGAACTCTATGAAGAACTTCTTGGATCCAAAAAGTACAGCAAAACATCAGTGCATAAGAAAACCTAGAGATATATGATCATGGTAGAGAAGAAGTTTGGTAGTATCCATTACAGAGTTTTGTCACTATAATGTTAGGAACAGTGGTAAAAGAGGCTTTGAATCTCATTGTTTTCATCACCCGTGGGGAAGGTCAGTGCATAGATGTGAAGTTAGTTTCTTCAAGAAGCCTTGGGTGGCCATGCAAACTCGTTGAGTGGATTAGAGAAGGGATAAGTTTACATTTCATTCCAGATGATGATCCTGAGGTGATCAAAGAAAGGGGGGAACCTCAGAACAAAAGAAGCTATGAAAGATTAAGGTTCGAGTAACGAAGGTTTTGCCTTACCTTTGCAAGAATTTATACTCTGCAGTTGCAAGAATAGTACTTAACATCGCAAGGCTGTTTTGAACAGCACTGGTGTTGTAAGACCTATATTTTTATGATTATAGTGTAATGAGACATGAAGGTTTGCCTCGTAGCATACTCCAAAATTTTCATGGATTTTTTTGTTTCAATTCTGTGTTGATTTGAAGCATCACTATCGAATTCCACTTCCAAGTCATCAATGATTTCTGATAGAATTTAAACAAACACTATGATACATCCATTGAATCTGATCAGCCACTTGTCTACTGCTTCTTTTGTTTCCATAAGCCATTTTGTAATGCACTACACCTCTGATGGCCGACTGTGGATTTCCATGTTTGCATCATGTTCAGCCTAACCTCTATTAGAGCTGATACTCCCTTTTTCTCTTCGAGTGGTAAGCAAGTAACGATGTTCTGACATGATATCTGAACAAGCAACTTACTTTGAAAGCATCATGCGCCATCTGAATCAATGATCTACTCTAAAAATACGTTCTAATCTGCGTGGCGCAACGAATAGGTTATATACAGGTTGAATAGTCTGAGTGTAAAAGTCACCTTTGACTTGTCTTCTGAACGCTTGATACATGTCAAGATTTCCATGTTTTTTTTTTTTTCTGAAGATTGCCAAATTGTTTCCGTATGAATAAAACTTGAAGTAATAGAATATTAAGGAAAAATGAAAGGTCTTTTGAGGTAACATTTTTGCACGGAAGCATTGCAATGGTTCCCGTTGTTACAAGTTCGGATTTTAAAAAAATGGTTCGAAATCCAAGCACTACATGCTAAACTTTATGAATAAGCATAAACACGGAATTTGTTTTTACAAGGCCTTTGAGTAGGAAAAAGGTTGAAGTTGCTTGTTCGCCTTGAAATGAGAGTATACCTTTAAGGAATAGAAGGATTGAAAGAAAGGATTAGGCATAAGCATTCTATTGATGATATGAGGCCTAAACTACAACATGAATGTGTATAAGTCACGTTTTCACTAATAGCTTGTTTCAAAGTGATAGAGGTTATGCAACTTTCCTAATTTTATCTTAAGCACTCCACGTGCGTCGTATCATAGGAATGCCGAGAGTTGACTTTATCCATTAACTAAGCCTTCACGCCCACATTTGAACTTGACCCCCCCGCCCGTACTCGCCCATGACCACCCGCAAACCCCCCCTCCCCCCCACAGCCGCCCGCATTTTTTTTCTTAAAGGGTAGAATACTTTTGGCTTTAGATCACGTCTCGTATGGCATTTTTTTCAAAGTTGGGGTCATTTTCATGTCTTTTGGCACCTCTGGACTCATTTAGTGACTTAGTTTTTCCAAAATCTAAACTTTTCTCTGACTTTTGGTCAAAAACCACATGTTTTGAGTAGTTTTATCACGTGTTTTGCTTTACGCACATGGTCCAAATGGTCTATTCTCACTTTATTTTACCATATGTTTCACAATTTCCCATATGCATCTTCTGTAGCTTTACTGTTTCATCAATTCGGCCCTCTCCAGAGCCCATAATCCTACTCCCTCACCCTCACTTTACCCTTCTACCCAGCCCCATTCTTACCCCTCCTTGCCCTATCAACCTCAGCCCCTTCAGCCCTCCCTTACTACCCTCCATTCCCCATCCTTTGCTTTTCTGTGCAAAATTTCCAATTTGGTTTCTTCTTTGGTGATTGTTCTCTATTGCTTCTAGTGGACTTGGCACTTGCTCAAGTGTATTTTTGAAGATTTTGCAGCACAGGGACCATGGTGTCATCTCTACTCCGAGTTTTGGTTGTAGCTCTTTGGGACGGAGAGCCCATTAGATGGTGGACAACTGTTGAACCCATAAAAGTCATATTGGTCAAAGTCAACCTCATTCAAAGTCATAAGTTCAAAGTCAAACCTATCAAAGTCAACATGTTCAAGCTCAAAGTCAATAGGGGCAAAGTAAAAGCGTCCAAAGTTCGGGTGTCAAGGAGCACAAGTAGCGCACAAGTAATTGTTCACAAAGGTTATATGTTGCAGAAAGTTGGTTGAAGGTTGCAAAGTATCTTTCTGTAATTTCTCTAAGGTTCAAAGTGTTTGGAAGGTTTCAAGTGAACCCTCTTTTAGGTGCATATTTGAATAATTAAAAAGCAAAATGTGAAGGTAAGTGAAGTGGCAGCGTATGCAGAAGTGAAAGTATTGCCCCCAATTAAAATTTTGTTTTATTCTAAAGTCATTACAAGAGAAAACAAGGATTCGTTGGCTGCCCCATTTTGGAGACAATCTTGGGACATCAAAGTGAGCACCAAGATACTCCAGCAGTTAGGAGCGTACGTGAATCGACACTCAAATCAAGGTAATGCATCATTCTTGAGGACTAAGCAAAGTGAGTATAGGCTAGACTAGCAAGGGAAGAGAAAGATTCATACACAAAGAGTGCGCACGATGCAGAGAAGTGAAGTGCAAGGTGTGCAAAAAGAGGGACTTAGAAGTGTGTAGAGAAGTGTTAGGCATGCAAGCAAAGGTCACAAGGTCCCATTGAATTTGTGTGAATGTCGACAGAAGGTGTCCATCCCTCCCCCTATTGGAAGCTTGAGTGCAAGATGTGCACAAGTGCAAGCTTGGAGAAGGTGGAGGTCTGGTGCAGAGAAGGTCGGTGGCAGCAAGAACCTTGGGTATTTTGTAATTTGGTTGATTTTGCACACTTTGGGATTTTGCACAGAGAGCAATTGGATTGTATTGTGCATCACCATTGTACTTTTCTTCTTATAATCAATCGACAGAGGCTTTCACTGTTTGTATCTCTCTTCTTATCTTTCCTTTTTCTCCTACAAACATTCAAATCCCTTTCTGCACAAGAATCCCCCAACACAATCCAAAACTATTAAAAAAAACATAAAAATAGCTCGAGAGCTCATTCGGAGGGTTAGTTTGTTAGAGATTTGAGTGTTGTAAGAGCTTCTTTGTAACTTGACTTTGATAATAGAGGATTGGATTGTTCTAACCTTTCATCTTGCCTTGTGTGCATGTGTGTGCATTCTCTAGTGCTTCTCATTCAAGGTCAATTGTTGGTGCTCCAACAATGGCACACACAGGGTGCTTTAAGCAACATCATGTGAACTGCACTTACCAATGAAAATCAAAGAAATAATGAGATCAAATGAAAACTTATCGTATTGTCAAGAACTTTCAAAAAGAATAATTTTTAACGCTTGGTCAAATATCAACGTTGGGAATTTAGCATGATTTGTAAATGAGCTTTCATTAAATGGAAAGTGACAAAAGAATCCGTGAACACGAAGTTGTTCAGACAACAGAAAGAATATATACTTTTATGCTCTAACGATTTGAATTGTGGTGGTCAAGCATATAACACGAATCTCATGTCTGGACATGTAGTCAAATTTTGAACCATCTGTTGACAATAAAGCATGTGTTGAACCATCTTTTATGCTATGCAAGTGTAGCAGCCAACTTTAGCTTCGTGCTGTTTTTAGAAGTCGACACATGAAAAATGTCGGCATTCGATTACAATGTACAAGTGTTATGAGCAAACATAAAGTCATACCCAAAAGCACAAAATAGGTTTTGCATCAAATTTCGGAACTAATCTTTGCACCCCTCTATATGTGTCACATAAACATGTCTCTTTAAGTTTGTCGCTTTCCATCAAAGCCTATATTCGAATCTGTAAGTAATAAATTCAGGATTGCATGAAGCTCTCATCTAAGATGCCAAATCAAACAGCTTTGTTGTGCTCCCATGAGTCATCTTCCTAGAGTCAATATATGAACAGATTCGACACACACATCAAGCATCAGCATTCGTAGTATATTTTTATGTACAAAGTATCATGAAACTTTATCACTTTGTTCTTCTTTTCGCACGGATGCATCCAATACACGACCCATCACTTACGTCCATGATCTATTCGAAGAGCATAAGATTGATGCAGATAATTATAGAGATGATTTAGGATGGTGTGGAACTCTATGAAGAACTTCTTGGATCCAAAATGTATAGCAAAACATCAGTGCATAGTGAAACTCAAAGCTATATGATCATGGTAGAGAAGAAGTTTGGTAGTATCCATTATAGAAGATTTTCACTATAATGTTAGGAACAATGGTAAAAGAGGCGTTGGATTTCATTGGTAAAGCAATGGATGAATAGTGCATCCAGAGAATAGGGTGCCACAGTTTGTTTACATCACTTGGTTGGGAAGGTCAGTGCATAGATGTGAAGTTCGTTTCTTCAAGAAGCCCTGTGTGGCCATGCAAACTCGTTGAGTCTATTGAAGAAGGAATAAGTCGACATTTCCTTCCAGATGATGATCTTGAGGTGATCAAAGAAAGGTTGGAACTTCAAAACAAAAGAAGCTATGAAAGAATAAGGTTCGAGTAATGAAGGCTTCTTTAACAGAAGAGATCATGAGACTGAGATAAATTATTGCTTGTTTTTGGACAAATTTTCAGTGCATGCAAACAAAAACAACAAAAAGAAAACTACATGTTCAAGCAGGATAATGTTATGTGGTCATTTTGGATGCATGAATTAGCTATATTGAGGTGATGAATTGTTTCATTAAGCATTCATGTATTCTTTTCTTACAATATATTGTGCTGCCTTACCTTTGCAAGAATTTATACTCTGCAGTTGCAAGAATAGCTAACATCGCAAGGCTGTTTTGAACAGCACTGGTGTTGTAAGACCCATATTTTTATGATTATAGTGTAATGAGACATGAAGGTTTGCCTCGTAGCATACTCCAAAAATTTTATGGATTTTTTGTGTTTCAATTCTGTGTTGATTTCAAGCATCACTGTCGAATTCCACTTGCACGTCATCAATGATTTCTGATAGAATTTAACAAACTCTATGATACATCCATTGAATCTGATCAGCCACTTGTCTACTGCTTCTTTTGTTTCCATATGACATTTTGTAATGCACTATAGCTCTGATGGCCGAATGTGGATTTCCATGTTTGCATCATGTTCAGCCTAACCTCTATTAGAGCTGATACTCACTTTTTCTCTTCAAGTGGTAAGCAAGTAACGATGTTTTGACATGATACTCAACAAGCAACTTACTTTGAAAGCATCATGCCCCATCTGAATCAATGATCCACTCTAAAAATGCATTCTAATCTGCATGGCGCAACGAATAGGTTATATACAGGTTGAATTCTCTCAGAGTAAAAGTCACCTTTGACTTGTCTTCTAAACGCTTGATACATGGCAAGATTTCATTGTTTTTTTTCCAAAGATTTCCGAATTGGCATTGCCTTCGTATGAATAAAACTTGAAATTATAAAATAGTAAGGAAAAATGAAAGGTCTTCTGAGGTAACATTATCGCATGAAAGCATTGCAATGGTTCCCGTTATTACAAGTTCGGATAAAAAAAATGGTTTGGAATCCAAGCACTACATGGTTAAACTTTATGATTAATCATAAACACGGAATCTGTTTTTACAAGGCCTTTGAGTAGGAAAAAGGTTGAAGTTGCTTGTTTGCCTTGCAATGAGAGTATATCTTTAAGGAATAGAAGGATTGAAAGAAAGGAATAGGCATAAGAATTCTATTGATGATATGAGGCCTAAACTATGACATGAATGTGTATAAGTTATGTTTTCAATAATAACTTGTTTCAAAGTGCTAGAGCTTATGAAACTTTCCTAATTTTATCTTAAGCACCCCAAGTGCTTCGTATCATAGGAACGCCGAGAGTTGACTTTATCCATTAACCGAGCTTTCACACCCACATTTGAACTCGACGTGAAGTTCCACGGTACTCTGGCAAATCACATGGTATCATTGCACATGTTGCATATGCATTTCGACACTTGCCAAAATTGACATGGTAGCCTCACCATCCTTGGGAGCAGCAGCTAGATTGAAACCTTGTATGGTCTTCTTGGTGTTGAGGGTTGGTCGACTTGGCTTGAGTGCCTCCAAGACTTACAAGTGTCTGAACCTCCTCACTTCACCCTTCCCATCGATAGATAGAAGAGGCTACATTTGCACACAAAGCATACTCCTAGATTTCATTGTATCTAGGATTTTGACAAAACCAAAATGTATTACATTCGGGGAAAAATGAGCCCTACATGGGCCTTTTAGATTGAGGAGATTTTAGTGATGGAACAATGAGGAGAGGATGATGGACACAGTCTAGTTCCTTAATTACATAGGCTAGGCATAGGGTTCCTTTGTTTTTGTGTGTTCAAAGAGGGAAAAACCACCTTGAACTTGTGGTTTTAGTCATTTGAATGGTTTTGAAAGGCTTCTCAATCAACTAGAGCCCTTGCATTGGCTTAAAGATCCAAGGATTGAGGTTGAATGACAAAACTCAAGGCTACATTGCATTTGGACCCTTGAATTTGCTTGAAACCTCATTGTTGAGATGAAGAGAGCCTTTAAAAATGCGCCTTTCAATATCCACCCTTGGATTTGGCATAAGATCTAAGGGATATGGTTGAATCCCATCTTTTTTATGCACCTTTGCTTGTAGCCATTGGATCCGTTCTTGATCTAATGGTTGTATAGGTTACCCGTGATGAGAAAGGCGCCTTTTAATGTGCTCCATCGGATGCAAAACTCATCGGATGGCCCGAAACATGTAAAACATTTAGCTCAGACCCATTTGCATATCTACATCTGATTTTGGCTTCATCTAATGGCCCAAAACATCCATGCAATAGAACCAGCCCCAAATATGGTTATTCATCCAGTTAGCCTTGATCTAAGGGCTACAAACTTTGCACAGCGTGTGCATGGAATCCCCACACCTAAGATATCTCAGAACTCCTCTCTCTCTCCTATCCCTTACATCTTAATCTTTGCCATTCATTTCAAGGATCCAAAGGCCAAAACTTATTCCCTTCCACAATGTTCATAAATTAGTGTAAGAAATACTATTTTATTTGAGAATACCACTAGTGGTTTCATATGCCCCCTTAATCTCATTGGTTTATCTTTTTAATCCCTAAAAATTAAGAATCCTTAGAAGGCCCATGTAGGGTTCATTTTTTTCTTTTTAATGAATTTTCACACATACACACACTTTCACCCTCTAATTCGAGCTGATTTTTAATAACCTTTTTTCATGTTCTTTTAAAATTTGAAGAGTCACAGAGGCTCAACCTCAAGTTTAAGCCTCTAGGTTGAGTGCAAAATAATAAAAGAAGTGAGAGAGGCTCAAACTTACATTCGCGCCTCTAGATTTGCATGGAACCACTTCTAACGTTAGATTTGTGCATCTATACAATTGCAAAGATCACTTTCACCTTCAACAAAATCATAGTTTTGCTTTACATTGAACACTTGCATCCTTGCATTAAAAGCACAACAAGAATTTTTTTTGCATTTGTACTCATCCAAATAACACAAAAATATTTTCTTCCGAAATTTGCATAGAAAATTATGATTTTCAAAAATCATAATTTTCTTTACTTTGGCATCAATTGAACATATGTGAGCAATGGGCGAAAAGAACTTTGTCAGACATACCACACTAGACATAGATTCTAGTGTAGAAGAATTGGGTAAAAAGAAGTTTTCAAAATATGACAAGTGATTTAAAGAGATGAAGATTAGAATAAATGTAGCTATTCAAGAAAAATTTGATTTGAACATAGAATATCCACCCCTAGGACAACACATAGAAGATTAGATCAACCTATAAGATGTTTCTAGTGTGATCAAGTTGCCCATATGTTTTGAAATTGCATTGCACATGATAATGCTTGTAGGTTTAAATTGATTACTCAAATCAAAAGGAAGATTTGTAATTACTCTGACCATTCCCCTTTGCACATGAACTTTGGAAGAGGGGGAATGAAGGAATTTTTTGATCAAACAAAATCTAAATTAAGAACGTTTAAAAGATATGCAAAACAATGGAAACCAAAGAGGTATGATGATAAAGAATCACTTACACATGAGAACAAAGATGCCAATCAATAATCAAGGTCAAATTGTTGATGTAAAGACAATCGAGCCAAAAATTTGGGAAAAACAAAAAGTTGAACAAAGTTTACAAGAAAAATTGGAAGAGAATGAGCAAGAATATGAAAAATTAAATACAAGTGAGAAAGAAACATGATGTACACTATGTAATATGTGATCCAAAGTTTTTTGAAAATAACAGATTAATTGATCAAGATAAAGTGAAAAGTATTAAAGCTCAATTGGGTTATGAGATTAATAATGAAGAAACTTTTCAAAGTGAACCTGAGGATATCAAAGAACTTGATGAGGATAAGAGTACAAACAATGAACAAAATGTTGAAGCAAAGGAAAGACAAATGATTGAAGATATTATCAAACAAATTGAATTGAATATGGTAAAGTCATCAAAATCTTCTAAACCTTTATTGATGCAGGAAATAGAATAACTGATTAAAAAAGCTTGACTGGTGAAGTAGACATGATCGAGGATGATCCAAAATGCTTAGTTTTCTGATTTGATGAATATATTTGACTAATCATACTTATGAGTTTTGAGAACAGGTACTGATGCAAAGCCAATTCAAGATCTTCATTTTGAATGGATTGTATGAAAGGCAACTCCTTTCGAGGAAAGTGATTGAGAAAAGATGAGGAAGATGAAGAAAAGTGCTTGGAGCCAAGGAAACCCTTTTCATTAGAAGGGCATTTTCTTTGATCTGGTTTGCACCGTTTGAGTTGCATTGCATCTAAAGTATGCATAAAGAATGTATATACACATGCTTTTATTCCCGTAGATTCACATTCATTTGCACATGAATTATGTTTGTAAATAACATGAATAAGAGTACGTTCAGTTATGAGCGGAAATGAGAGACATGTTGATATATTTAGTTAGTGATGTGTGTGAACACTCGAGGACTTCCGGGGCACTTTTTTCCCTCTTTACGAGGTTTTTTTCCCTTGGCTTGTATATATGCCTATTGCCCTAATGGGCTACTTATCTTTGTACATTCTAGTGGTAATACATTCAGTATTGTGTGTTGTGCTCCAAGCTTCGTCTTCTTCCTTCTGTTGTTCACGTGCTTCCGCAGACGTCTACGGTGTTGTCTACACTTCTCCAATTGCAGCCTCAAAATTGCACAAAAATCGGTAAGCATACTCAAGGTGTTTCAGAGATAAAAATACCTTCGCTCTATGGTGCCGAAATTGCAATCTGAGTTCATTTTGATCTCCGAATGCACTATCGTAACGCTTGTGCAGGCTATTTCATCTTTTTGTGCCAAAGGTATATACCAGTTTTGGTTTGCCAGTATAAGTGTCTTGAAGTCTGCTAGAGATTTAGTAGAGTTCATATGGGCAGTTCTATTCAACGTTTTGAGATACAGTCCATCTTTTGCATCAAGGTATTTTAGTCACCGGCCATGGCTGAAAGTAGTGATGTATTCCGTATGTTGGCTATTGAGGATAAGTTGGATGGTGCCAACTACCCATTATGGGCTTACATGATGCATCATGTATTGGTCATAAAAGGACTATGGAATATTGTGCAGGGTGTTGAATGAAGTCCTATTACACCTGTGAATACAGGCAGTGCAAATACAGGTGCTTTAGCTGATGGAGATGGTGTCAAGGATGATGATATTCTACAGATTAGAGGCTGAATGTATTTCAGCCATAGAGGCTTCCAAAGAAGCCATTTGGTTAGCCTGCTTGTACAGTGAGTTTGGGATAAAAAGGAACTTCTTTTTGGATGCGATAGAGTGCCATATGTTTGGCAAAGAATGCCATGTTCCATGGTCACACAAAGCATATTGATATGAGATACCTCTTCATCAGAGAGGTGTTATAAGATGGTCTGATCACTTTGATCAAGGTCAATACTTCATAGAATCATGCAGATGCTCTCACGAACATGAAGTGTTTGCTCAAGACACAAGATCAACTATGTATATAGATGGTGGGAGTTACTTCGCTCAAAGGAACCTCCTTGGTCCTTAAAGTGGGAGGTTGTTTGGGATAAAGGCCCCAAGGACTCTCCTTTTGTATATCTTGACCCTTCCATGTGAATGTTTTCTCTGAGAGCTTTTTAGATATATTTTTGTATACTTTTTGGACTCCAAATTGGGGAGTTAGAGGCATTCATATTATTTTTATGACTTTTGGTGATTGGCTATCTGTGAACATGCCCAGATGACCTAAAATTCACTTATCAATAAGACTTGGTCACAAATCTCTTATAACTTGATTGGGAGTTCAACTTCGACTTCTCCATCTTCTTCTCCAGATTTTTGCATAGGTTTCTTCCTTTACTTTCTCTCTCTCTTTATGCAACAACCTACTCCCTTGGTGTTTGGAGCAATCGAGCATACCAACACATAGCTCTGTGCAGTCTCTTTCAATCAGTAGAGCATTACCTTAAGCATACTTGTTTGGTTGATGTTTTTGACTCATAAACATTTAGCCGACATCTGATAGGTATAATAAAACATATCTGACATTAGTTGACGTAGTCTTTCTATCTCTATCTCTCTCTCTCTATCCACCACTAGGGTACCAGACTACGGAACATCCCTTATGTGATGGCTCAGATGTGTATGAAAATATTTGAATTGATGCTGGTTACTTTTTGGACTTTCAAGAACATCAAAGATCCCCACTTCTCTATAGTCGGCTTCAATGAAGGGAATCTAGATTTAGTATACGACATGTTAACGTAATCTATGCATGGCACACAAGGATCAATTACCTCCCAGCCTGTTACAAACAGACCTTTGAGGAGATGTTCATTACAGGGTTCTGGGAGTACCATTCAGAAATATTCATTCCCATACCCTCACATCTCCTACAACTATTCATTGTGGAGAGGACATTACATTCTGATCAGTTGCGCTTGCCAATTCACAAGTCCCATGACCATTGGATTGGGATGCACTACTTACAGATCTTGCAAAAGGATTAAGGATTGAAGAACACCACCTTGCCTCAGATGTCGTCGAGTTCTATATCAAGAAACACCCTGGACAAGGGTCTGTCAGGGACGATAGACGCGAGAGAGGGGGCAGTGTTGGAAGTCAAGGGCTAACCCGTCAATGAAGTATGTGCCAAGGTGAAGAGATAGGAAGCACAAGTCGACAAAGGAGCCAATGAAGAAAGGATTGATGTAAATGCATGTCAAAATTCTCAAGAGAAACAACCCTTAAAATAGTGATTTTCATCACTAACACTCATTGTAAATACCATTTCCTATTTTTTGTAGCTCCATTTTGTGCAATTCAAAGGATTCCTTGAGATTGAGGAGCATTAGAAGTACCTACCTATCAATTTTCATATTTTTTAGACTTTGTTTGAGCCCTCAAATGTACTGCAGAACCTAATTTTTAACTAGGCCAGACACTAGGCCTGGAGAGGACCAAAGCTAGTCAAAAACGATAAAAAGAGCTAGAAAGCTCATTTTGGGGGTTGGCTTGTTAGTGATTTGAGTTGATGTATGAAACTTCTTGAGTAATCTAAAGAACTCCATTGTTCCTCTATTTTCTCTTGCCTTGTGTGCGTGTGTGTGTATGTGTATATGTGTGTATGTGTGTATGTGTGTATGTGTGTATGTGTGTATGTGTGTATGTGTGTATGTGTGTATGTGTGTGCATGCTTGTGTGCTTCTCCATCACCACTTGTGCACATCACTTGCTCGATGTCTTCATACCATCCTCATATGTCTTCCTGGATTGACATTAAAGGAGTTGCTACTCACCACTGAGCTACATAGTCCAAGATCTATCATAGAATACTCAAGGTGAAGCTATGAGATGATGAATTGGATGTGTTCTTCATATGAGCATGTCCAGATCAAGTCATCTACATATAGGACGATGATGGCCACTAAGGACTCGTTCGGATAGATGTATAAGTTTGCATCGACATTGTGTCTTTGAAACCCTTTATCTTCAAAGAACTTGTGAATCTTTGCATATTAGACATAGGGTGCTTGATTAAGTCCATAAAGTGCTTTGTGAAGCTTGTAGAATTGATCTTCCTTTCCTTTGATCTTGAAACCTTCAGGTTGGTTAACATATACTTTTTCTTGAAGATCTCCATTGAGGAAAGCACTTTTGGCATCCAGTTGGTAGATGGGCTACTTGAAATGTGACTAAGTGCTAGAATGATCCTTATGGTGGTAAACCTTGTAGTGGGGGCAAAGCTTTCTTCATAGTCAATGCCATGTTGTTGCATATATCCTTTGGCTACAAGTCATGCTTTGTACTTGTCTAATGTGCCATCTGATTTCTACTTAACTTTATAGAGCCACTTAACTCCTATGACTTGATGATTTGTGGGCATTGGAACAAGGCTCCAAGTCTTGTTCTTCTCGATTGCATCCATTTCTGCTTGCATAGCTTCTTCCCACTCACGTTGTCAAAAGGATTTCATCACTCCGATCGGCATTCAAAATAATTAAAATTTTTCTTTCAAAATGGTTCTCTCTAAACTTTCAAAAATATGTTTTATATAAGGTTTTGATTTGATTAATATCTCGCTTTACGTGCCTGCAGGTTGAAGAAGATGAACATGTGCTCTCATCAACACACGAAGAGAAATTTGTTTTTCATTTAAACCTTTTATTTATAACCCTCAATGTCTTTAGATATTATGTGATACCTTATGCATATACCCTTAGTGCTTAAGTATTTTGTCTGCTTATGCATTTTTATGCATGTGTATTGATATAGGATGTATAGATAAGAGTGAATTGTGCTTATGCATATGTGATTGTAGGTATGTAAGCATTTTTATGCATGTGTATTGATATAGGATGTATAGATAAGAGTGAATTGTGATTATGCATATCTGATTGTAGGTATATATGAGGGTATGTACCTATGTGTATTCTTTACCAAAGCACAATATGTTAGTGTTTCATACCATCTAAGTAGCTCAAATATAAGTATGCAACCTTACTTATATATGAGATACCCTATGAATTTTCACTAAATGTGAGTATATGTGAGTGAGTATGTGGGTGAATAATGCCATATATACACTTCCTTTATGGAAATGTGAATTCAATCATATGTACTCATGAAAATGAATTGTGAGTCTATAGACTATCGTTGTTTGAGGGGAAGAGAGTGCATATTAGATTGCGTTAGTGTACATGTGACTAAGTATGTTAATTAAAATGTGCATGTGTGACTACGGCTCTATGTGTTTATATGGGTGTTGAATGTCAATGAGGTTATTATTGTATGTATGCATCTATCTATCTATCTATATATATATATATATATATATATATATATATATATATATATATATATATATATATATATATATATATATATATATATATATATATATATATATATATATATATATATATATATACCCCCATAAGTGAATGCTTGTGTATAATTGTCATGTTGTGTGTATGAAAGTATTAAAATTTTTAATTATTAAATTAAACCTTAAATCTAAAACCTAAGGTTAAAAGTATTAGAAAGCGAATAATTTGAAAACAAAAGGAAATCAAATATATGTGTTTTCTACGTGTATGGTTAGTATGTTTATTTGGAATGTGAGAGTAATCATGTGTAAAACATGTGGATACTATGTCAAGTTAGTATGGTATTTTTCTTTATAGAAAGACATGTGTATCTAAGAACCGATCCACTCGGTGGTATTCGTGCATGCTCCGACATCCTTTGATGAACCCGATGTGAAGGTTGACCATTGTGTGCTTAGGTTTGTTGAAGGTGATTTAGTATTGGCTAAGAAATTAAATCCTTGCATTTCTCTTGTTTGCAGGTATGTCGAGCCTTTGGTGTTCTAGATCCTATTCCCTAGTTGTTCAGTGTTGTTCCCTAGGGAACTGAGCGCCTCCACGAGAAGAGGAACATTGAAAAAATAAGAGCCTCAACACTCACCCCCCCCCCAATCGACATACAAGAAGTTCTTCGTTGCACGATTCACTTTTAGTTTTTTGTACTTAGGATTTATTTATGGAAGTTTTGTAAATAAGATATCATTGTGCATGTTTAAGCTCCCGCTACAACAAATTTAATAGTAATAGTTTTTCAAGTTCTTTTGATTTGGCATAAATACAAAAAACACACTTACATCACTTGCATTTGCATTTTTTTGCATATAATACATAAAAGGATTGTTTTTATTTTACTTGCATTAGGAAAGATAGTTATTATATGCACATTTAGATCGTAATCTCTTTTAATTTTGATAAACACATAAAAAGAATGCTCTACAACTTGCATAAGAGATCACTTCATTTGCATTAGAATCATTTATTCATTGTAAGTAATTTAGAATGTAAAGAAAGGTTTTTTGTTATAATTATAGACTTTACTTCACTTGCATTAAAGACATTAGTTCACTTGTATTTTTTTTTTTTTTTAAGTTTTTCTACTTATTTTTTGTTTTCTATCATTACTACCTAAAAAACTTAAAAGAAAAACAAATTAGAAAATTTTCAAAAAGAGTACAAAAACAAGATTTTAGTTTCAATCAAAGTAAATCTAGGAGTTAAAAATTAAGAGTTATAAACTTTAAAAACAAGAAATATACAGAAACAAGATTTCAATTTATCCTAAATTAAATATAGAAAGTAAAAGTGTTATAAACTTCAAATACAAAAAAAATAAATTTTCTTAAGAGAAAATGAATCAAAGTAGAATACGTGAAATCAAAGAAAAGCAAAAAAAGAAAGAAGATTAAAAAAGTCTAGGTTTTCAATAAAATATAATCTCGTGGCTATCTTATAAAGTGATAGTTTTAGACTTGATACTTCACTCTAGGTGACATCAAGAGCATAAAATGGAGGAAAAGCAAGGTGCATGAACGGTGCAATCAATCTTGCGTGAAAAAGATAAATTCATTGGACTTAATATTATTGATTACCTAGATGCGTTTGAGGAGCAAGCGCAGATCTAGGGATTGCCTAACGATGTACTAGTACAGTACTTCGGACGAGTTTTATCTGGATCTATTCTTGAAAAGATCCATAAGCATGCTACCAAACCTTGGGCTGACTTTAGGAAAGAACTTCATATAAAGTTCTTTCTTGAAGATTTTAGTCGGCATAGTCGGGAAGGGTTCCTAAGATGGGTTAATTCCCCTAAATCAAGTGATTCTCTAACTCATTTGCATGGTGCGTTTATGAGACAATTTTCTCAACTCCCTAAGGAAGATAGGAATGCATTAAACCCAGATTTTATCATCCACTTCCTAAAGATCCTGAGCCTAGAGCATAGAGTTGAGGTAGAACAAAGAATAGAGGAGCATGGAAAAAGGTACAATCTAACATATGATTGGAAAACTATTAAATGTGAAATAGAGGCAGTTGCTCAAATGAGACAATGTCAATCCGTACTATATGGAAAACCAATTTCTACACACGTTAGAGACCTACCTACAATAGGGCATTCTAATATGCCAACATCTGCAATTGTGGCTATGGCCAATGTTGTGGTTGCTCCTAAGACTCCAATTGAATTTGAACTCGATATTTTGTGCAAGAAAATGGAGAACGTAATGAATATGCAAGCATCTCTTTCAAAAAAGGTTGCACATTTAAATAATAGTGTTTTCCATGAGCTTGCATGAGCCTAGGGCTAGTTGTAGTGGATTGGGACAAACAAATATGGCTCCGCCAATACAGTTTGTTATGCCAAAATTCACTCCTCCTCCTCAACCAATTCCTCCTCAATCAGTTGCTTAGCCAACTTTTCAAAGAAATATTGATAAACAAGGAACTAGTAGTAAATGATGCATGTAGTGTGATAGTCAAGACCATACAAATTATGCATGCGAAGAGTTAAAACAAGCTAAGGAAAATCAGCTTGTAGGTTGAAGTTGAAATAAAAATATGTGATTTTAGAACGTGACTTCTTTTGGTTGTTAATTGGGGCAAAGGACGTATGAAGAAATTGTATGAAAACTTAACTATCTCGAATGCATTTGACAGCACCTCCGTAGATAGATTAAAGCCATTAGAGGAAGGGGCTTGTTTAGCTATAAGTCAAGGTCCTATTCTATTGAGGCTTTGGTAAGAACTAGGGATGAAATCATGCATAAAACTGCATGGCAATCTGTTGTTGACCAATCCTCCATATATTCTCACATTGCTAATGTCAAAGAGAAATAGAGATAGGATGATATGCAAGATGAGGTAGATGAGGGAGATAGCAGAGTGAAAAGAAGATAGACTAGGGAAAATGAAAAGATAAATACCAATAATGAAAAGAAAGTGTAGTTTAAAGATACTACAAACCTAACTGATGAGGAGAAAAGAAATGCTATTAAAGAAGGTAAGAGACCATTAGATGAGAATACTCAAGTACAAGAAACTCAAAATACCCCAACTGAAGAAGAAAAGAAGAAAACTATTATAGAGGGAAAGAAACCCCTAACGCAAAATAATCAAAATCAAATGGAGTGATATATTACAGTGCTTTAGTGGGACACTTGTTTAGTACATATCCCGCACAGATAACAACCTCAAACCAGAAACTATGTGGTAAAGCCTAACTCTTGACCATACACCTCACCATCTCCATGAGTGACCTATTCTTTTGTTCAACAACTCCATTCTGTTGAGGTGTATAGGGCACTATACACTGATGTTGTATCCCATGTTCAGCCAGCAATGCATTAAAGTCAAAAGACATATATTCCCCTCCTCGATCAGAATGGAAAGCGCCCATTTTACATGCTTACAGATTTTCAACCAAAACCAGAAACTGTTTGAAGCATAGAAACACTTTGGACTTTGCCTTCAATGGATATATCCAGGCATGCCTAGAAAAATCATCGATGAAAGTCATGACGTAAAGATAGTTCCCAAAAGAAGGTGTCTGCATAGGACCATAGACATCACTATGTAGAAGCTACAATTTTTTAGTAGCCCAAACTGAACCATCTTTTGGAAAGGAAGAATGATGCATTTTGCCCAAAATACAACCTTCACATACATGTTTACCGAGTGCCTCAAGTTTGGGCAAAGAGGACACCATTTTAGATTTCTGTAGGCATAGCAAACTAGCAAAATTGAGATGAACAAAGCGTGCATGCCAAAGCTTTACATCTAACATAGCCTCAGAATCATGTAGTGCACATGCCAAATCATTTACAGATTTTCATAGTTTATGAGATTATACAACCCATGACATAAAATGCCATAAGCAATAATGTCATCGCCATTTGACAGATCATGAACTGTACATCTGTCATCAATAAATTTCACAACCAAGCCAATCATGGCTAATGCAGAAACTGATAACAGAGTTTTCTTGATCCCTGCCACAAACAAAGCATCTGCAAAGTGAAAGAACTACCATTAGCAGTAGTCAAAATGATCCTACCAACTCCCATAACAAGATAGGAGGACTTGTTGGTGCATGTAACAGTATCCGCTGTAGGGGCAGGCTTGAGTGAAGAGAAGAAATTTTGCTACGAGGTAATATGTTTGGTCGCCCCACTATCAAAGTACCAAACATCTGAGTCTACTGCAGACATGCACAGCTCATGAGAAGATGGGTCAAAACTACAAATAGTAGTAAACACCCATTCTTCTTCTTACACAAGATTAGTAGATACTGTTTTCGGTGTAGAGGCCTCTGCAACCACCATTCCGGCCTCTTTCTTCTTTGCCTCTTTAGCAGCCACTTTTGGATAGCTCTTGATGACATGATCATTTGCTTTGCAAAACTCTTTCTGCTTTTCTGATGTCTTCTCATCTTTGTCTTCCTTCTTCGAATGTGCAGCATTTGCAGATTTCTGCTTACTAGTAGAAGAGCTTCATTTACCTTTGCCCTTCTGACTAGCTAGGAAAGCTTGATCTACAATGCACATAATAGACATGTTCTGCCTAGACTGGTCTTCTTGGAACATAACAGAGTCTAACTCCTCAAATTTCAAGGAATTTGGATTGCCTTTCATCATCAAACAAAGAGTAGAAGCAAAACTCTGATATGGGTCAGGAAGACCATTCAGAACAGTCTGCACAAGTGAGCTATCTGGTATAACTTCATCAGCAGAAATCAACTATTCTTTCATATCCTTGATCTTTGTGAGAAAATTGTCCATAGACCCACCTTCATTCATGTGCTCACTCTCCAATTGTTTTCGGAGGAAGCAACAGGAGCCTCATTCCTAGCCTGGTACAATGTGGTTAGTGTATCCCAAGCATCCTTAGCTATTCTGCAAGAGTGAATGTGAGGAATAATGGCATGTTTGACAGACAAAGCTATCAATGCATATGCCTAAGCATCTCTACCATCCCAACAAATTCGCTCTACAGTAGGTGCAACAAAAACAACAACATGAATAGGAATCTGCGATAGTGCAAGAATCCATTGAAGTCTAGAGCACTGTGAAAAAGATCCACCTGCAAAGATGTATAGATAACCACTTGTGGACTTATGAATATCCACATCATCTGCTATGTCTAAATCACAAAATGCTTTTAACTCCAATTGACCCTTTCCATAGCGTAAGCATTTACGTTTGGTCCCTTTCAAATATCTCAAGATAGATTTGACTGCCTCCAAATGAGCTTTGCCAAGATTATTCATGAACTTGCTAACAACTCCCACTGCATGAGCAATGTCTGTCCGAGTGGCAACCATAGCATACATAAGTGAACCACAAGCTAATGCATATGGAATACTCTTCATGTAGTTCACTGCATCATTATCTTTGGGACAATCATCCTTGGAAAGCTTAGATGTGGCTCCAATGGCACTCCAAGAGGTTTAACATCAACCACATTAAGTCCGTCTAACACTTTTTCAATGTACATATCCTGGGATAAATGCAAAGTATGCTATTGTCTTTCCCTTTTTATTCGCATACCAAGAATACGCGCAACTTTGTCCAAGGTCTTTAATTGAGAATTCAAAGTTCAACAATTGCTTTAAAGCAATTAGAGTGCACTTTTTCTTCCCAACCAGCAACATATCATCTACATACATAAGAATGATTGGGCTGCCATCTTCACCCTTTTTAGTGTACAAACAGTGGTCAACATGGCTTCTTTTGAACCTATGTTTGAGCATAAATGCATCAAACTTCTTACACTATTGTCTAGGGGCTTGTTTCAATCCATATAAGCTCCTTTTCAGCTTGCATACCAGATGCTCTTTTCCAAGAGTGGCATATCCTTCTAGCTATTTCATGTGCAGCTCTCTGTCTAAATGACCATGGAAAAAGGTTGTTTTAACTACCATTTGGAATAACTCCAAATCCAAGGTGGTTGCGTGAGCAAATAACACACACAATATGGTCATTTTAACCACCAGAGAGAACACCTCAATGCCCTCTTTTTTGGCATATGCCTTAGCAACAAGCCTTGCCTTATACTTCGGCTTGCCATCAACAATTTTGATTTCATATACCCACTTGCTGGGAACGATGCTCCTACCTTTAGGCAACTCAACCAAATCCCAAGTATCATTTGCATGCAAGGCCTTTATCTCTTCTTGCATGGCGTTCTTATCATGATATTTTGATATTCATTACAAGATTATGAATCAATGAATCATTTGACATTACTTTTGCTTTATATACATGTAACTTGTAAGTTGTAAGAGTGTGTGTGTGTGTGTGTGTGTGTGTGTATATATATATATATATATATACATACATACATACATACATACATACATAGTACATACATACATACATACATACATACATATATATATATATATATATATATATATATATATATATATATATATATATATATATATATATATATACACATTAAAAAATAGGCCATGTCAACTAACATTAGAAATGTTTTACCATACCCATCAGATATCGACTAAACTCAGAAGCCACATGTTCGAAACGTCGACTAAACAAGTATGTATATATGCATGTATATGTATCTGTGATTTTTTTTAAATGCACATATATATTTATCTTTCGCTTGAAATTTTCTTTTCAATTGTATTATTTTTTTTGTTTGTTCTTTTGGAGGGGGGAGGGGGGAGAGAGAGAGAGAGAGAGAGAGAGAGAGAGAGAGAGCAGAATTCTGCAAATGATTTTATATTTAAAGAGCATCATTGGATACCAACAATAAAAAACGTGTGTGCGGTGTGTGCACGCTCGGGTGCGTGCCCATCCGATCCACACATGTACATAGCTATATAATTTATTTATTTATTTACTTATTTATCTAATATAAGTCTCTCTCTCTTGTAGTTATTGAATTAAAAGAAACTATATGATAGAAACCAGAGAGAGAGAGAGAGAGAGAGATTGGACTCATAAAAAAAAATTGCCCATGAACCAGAATTCAGCAAATGATCTGATAATTAAGGAACATCATTGGTGACCAATATCATCATAACTGATAACCACTTCAAGCAGCCAAATCCTCTAGCAAAAAAGCAAAAACTCTATTTTGAAATGTGAAGGACAAAAGTGGCTTTGAAAGATATGATACCAAGAGGGGGGGGGGGGGGGGGGTAGTATATAAATGAAATCCCCACCAAATGAACTTTTACTGACAAATTATTAACTTGGCAGCATATGCACCTATGGGTTCAAAAAATTAGAAAAATTTATGCTCGAATCCACCAGAACGATAACTGCAGTCACAAAACCGAGCCATAGAAGGCCTGTTCCTGTCAAAAGATGCCATGAAGGGTTCAATTCAATCAAACATAAATTATCTATACACAAAATATATGCATGAACAGTGACAGACAGAGCACACAGAAACATACATAGATCCATCCATCCATGCATGCATATACATTCACACACACACATGTATCCATCATTTATTCATCCATCATCCATGCATACATGCATCCATCCATCCATCGATGCTATAGATACATAGATACATACATACATGATACATCTCTACATGATGTACATGTGTATCTGCATATGTATATCTGTACGTTAATATGTATATACATGAATTCATACACCCATGCACAGACACCTACAAAGTGCTGCTAAAGCAAGCAAGCATTGAACTATGAAAACATTAGGGAGACAGGAGACAACGACAACAAAGAAAGAAATGAGATGCAGATATTGTTTGAAGCTGACATACTTGTTTCTTGTCTATCTCCTTCCCCGCTAACGATTCCACTGTCCTTTGAGCCAACATTGCTGCTGTCATCTGGAAATGAAATGCCACGATTGTTCTTCCTGTTGCTAAGGGCATCCTCCATATCCTCATTGTTAAGCTCTGCAATAACTGCTGCAAACACATTAGACAAAGAATTTTCACTTTCAGCTGAATCAACTGCCTTGTTGACCATTTCCTTCAGCAAAGGCACTGACTCAGCATCGCTTTCATCAGCATCTGTAAGATACCCAATTCTGCTGGTAAATATTGCAGCATCCTCATTCTTATTTGCATTTGTGAAGTCATTTTCATTTTCAGCTTCATCTTCATCTTCATCTTCTTCAACATATGCAGTGTAAGTCAAACGTAACATGAGCTCTCCCACAAAGCGCTTCTTCAATGGGCCCCAGCTACCTTTCAGCCTAACAACTTGGTCTACAGGAACGGTATCTTGAAGAGGGCTAAGATCCACCTGCAAAACAATATGGCACAATGTAACTGGAACATACATTAATTACATAAAGAGTAAATTTACATTATCATATCAAAAAGAACAACATACATTTTCATTTCAGCAGAAAATATATGCCTTTCAATGAACAAAGATAATGTCAATCATACCTCACCCACACCAACTGTTATAGTTGAGAATCCAAAATAGTCTCGAACACGCACTGAAAGCCGTTGAGTCTTAGGATCTACTACTAGTATGTGAAAATCCTGAAATTTTGAAGTACAAATGTTCAGGACCTGACTGCAGTCAACTTCTAGGAAATAAATAAGATGGTTCTATTACTTGGTTCCATATTGGACTTCCTGGTGGCCCAAAGACTGATGTCTGATTGTTCCTCTTGCTCTTGATCACTTGATCACCCAATCTGAAAACTACATAAGGATCTGATTTACCTGAAATGCCAAACACACAGCAGCCACATCATATTTCTACATCCTCCCAGATTCACAAGCATACTTTTTCCATATGTGAACAATATGGTAAATGGATATGGGTATGAGATTGTGGAGAAAAATAATAATAATAAACAAAATCCACGTCAAAAGGGAAAAAAGGGACATGAATCACACAAAAGATGTCTCGATCATACTGAAATGACATATACTGACATCCATAGTAAAAATAAAAATTAAAAAAAAAAAAGGCACAATTTTTTAAAAATAAAAATCGTTAAAATTGCAGTCGTGATTTAAATCGCGAGTAATGATTTTTATATCAAAAATATCATGCACCCATTTAGGGCACCTCACATCATATATGTTGGTCATTTGGTTGTGCGTGATCAAATAGAGAGAGAAGGGGGGGGGGGAAGAGAGAGAGAGAGAGAGAGAGAGAGAGAGAGAAGGGGGGGGGGGGGGAAGAGAGGGTTGCCTTCACACTTGAGAGAGAGAAAGAAAGAAAGAAAGTGATATTAATGTCTTTTGAAGGCCAAACTCGGTCTATGAGACAAAATTATGTACAACTATAGTAACCCCTGTGTGGAAATAAAAAGGAAAAGTACTCGCTACACAAAATTGTGTAGGCTAAAAAAGGCTAGCAACAACCAAAGGATAGTGTACCAGGTGATGGAGAGGTAGTGGGGATAAAGTAGTGGTGCGTGGGAGACGTGGCTCTCACTTTGCAGATAATGGCCACCTAATACATGGGGGACCCGTGTCGAGAGTGAATATGTATATCCGAACTACTGATGATGGGTGGAGGTGGGTGGAGTATGTGGTACATCGGCGGCGGTCTGAGTGCCTCATGAAGGAAGGCAACCCAGGTAGTGGTGGTGGTGGTGTGCCTGTGCTCCACCATGTGGTTATAGGCTATCCTGATGCATGATATATCCTCTTGGAATAGTCGTGGTCATCGGTATCCAGCCATATGTGGTCGGCATGGCACTCTCTGTGTCGCTGCTTGCTGGAGCATGAGCCCTATGCCTCTGGAAGGCGGGCCTGTCCGATGTAGCCCATCTCGCTAAAAGAACTGAATAGTGGTCCGCTGGGTACTCACCAGTGTCCAATGTGTCGGCTGTAGAGACGGCTCTCGTCTCTCATATGTTGACATGAGGAAGCATGCCAACCTCCGCTGGTCTCCAGTGGTCATACACAACTGTAGTGACTCCTCTATCTAGAACTGTGCTCGTAGATATGAGTATGCGGGGCATCTAGTAACAAAGTGCTCCTCACTCTCTATCTCTGTATGGCATACTGGGCACCACCTCTCCTCTCTAGGGACTCCCCTGGTCCGACCCCTCTCGATCTCGAGCTGATGTGATGAAACTCAAAGCTGCCCAATGATGACTCGGAGGTGGTGTGGTAGGTATATCTGCATGTATCGCAGAGTCTCAATGAAGCCCTCGTCTGAGATCTGTAGAAAATGCTCGCGATAGTGGAGTATTTTCGGTGGCAATGTATCCCTGGGGCTAATCCATGTACTCTACATGTATGTATGTCATATCTCTTGATGACGATCCTATTCCTCTTTTGATGGGAGAGAGAATAGGTGGGGACCTCTAAGTCGTATTGTAGTGGTGGTAGTATGTCTATGTCAAACCCATGATGGGCCAGCCAATCCCGTGTTTGTGCATACCATGAGGAGGTGTCTCTTGCTAGCGCCATGTCACGTGACGCCTGGAAAGCTCGATAAGCGATGCGCTCTATGTCCATGGTCCGGATCCTATGTAATAGGCATACTGTCTAGAACAATGCCTCTACTAACATCAGTGGTGCAACGAGCTCTGCTCTGATGATATCATGTGGTACCGAAGGCTTGCTGTGGATGAATCTGGCAATCACGAGAATCTCTGGCCTCTCCAGTGTTGTCCATGCTAATGTAGCTAATCCCGGCCCCCTTATGGCTGCTCCATACATGAGCATTGGTGTAACCAAAGTGTCAAAGAACCAACCCTTTGTGCGAGGCTCTTTAAAATGTGCCTGGTGGCACTGTCTCTCCATCAAAGCTAGTGCTGTGTACCCAAGTGTGATGCGATCACGAGCTTCCTGAGACATGGAGAAGACCCCAGATGCTGCTCTGAATGTCACTCCCAAGTAGACATCTGATCCGACAACCTCGATCGGTCCACTTGCTGCTGTGAAAGAGAAGTGTCTCCTCACATGTGCTGATGTATGAAAGATCATAACCTTGGTTTTAAGAAGGTTCACCAATAGCCCTCTATGTATGCAAAAGCAGTCTAGGCCGTGTAGATGGTGTTGTAGACCTTCTGCAGACTCTAAAACCAGCACAATATCATCAGCATATAAAAGAATATGGACACTGGTCCCTCATACCTCAATGCCCTCCCCTCCCTACTGTCGTATGAAGTCCATTATCTCATCAATGTATATACCAATGAGGGTGGGTGAAAGAGGGAATCCTTGCTTCACCCCGATGGTGCTAGCAAGTGAGTCGGATAAGCTACCTAGACATCTGGCTCTACCATATACTCTCTCATATAAGGAATAGATCCCCCATATCATCTCCTTTGGAGCCCCGATATTGAGTAGACATCTGAAGAGCCGCTCCTTGGGAACTGTGTCAAAGGCTTTGGGGAAGTCCACAAAGCAGCAATATAATCTCCTCTTCCTCACTCTTGCCTAATCGATCAGGCACCTCAGAGTGAAGATGTGGTCAATGGTCGAGTAATCTCGTATGAAACCTGCATGTCTCGGAGCCCTGATACCCTTCCTCTCGACGAGAGTGCTCAACTTCTTCTCTAGTACCGCCCCATATAAGTTAGCCAATATGGAGCCAATCATGATCACCCAATATGTGGTTGGATCCATAACATCGCGTGACTTAAAAATGGGCTCTATGGTGTGCTCACTCCATGAGTTAGGGAACTTTTCAACCAGTGCATGGTTGAAGAGGTGGGCAATGAGCGGTGCTAGAGTCGTGCATCCGTAGATGAAATGCTCTTCCTATAAAGTGAACTATTCATGGGCCCTGCCATGCTGTAGATGGGCAATACCAAGGCTCACCATAGTGGATGTGAAGAAGTAAGAGGTAGTGGGGCATGAGCTCTGTGGCCTGGGAATGGGGGGCTGGTCTAGGATCTGGTATAGGCTCTATGGATAGCTATGCCAAGTGCTCGGGTAACTGTTCAACTTCAATTGAGCGAAGGGGTGGGTAAGATGTTATTTGGTTCATCTTCATTGTCACATAGCAATGAGGAACAAACCAATCTCATTGATGCCATTGATTGTACCCCTAGTGTATCCCAAAGGCCATGCATTGAGAGCATTACCTCAGTGAGCATCTCTATGGATCCCAGACCCATAATTCCAGAGAGTAATATATTTGTGAAAGGTAGTGCGAGGGCCGGAATACAAAAACAATCAATGAATGTGCAAATGTAACAAACATATTCAGATGTATGAACAAAAATCTGAATAAATATGAGATGTGTAATCCAATAGGTTGTAGAAGAGTGAATATGAAGCAACCCGAGAGATAACCAAGCTCTTCATTGAATGTGCCATGAAAGCTCTAAGTAGGATCAGGTATCCTTGGAAGGGTCCTTCAGGACTAGTCTTACGTACTTCTCAGTTGTCCAAACAAAAATTATTAGTTGAGACAAAAATATTTTCATTAAGGAACTCATGGGAAAAGTACGGCTGCTCTATTCTATGTGATGGTTGGTCAGACATGAAGAAGAGGAATGTTTAAATATTCTTCTCTCTTCATGCAAGTGTAAATGTGTGCCCCATGAGCATGGTTGAGGATATGTATCCCAAAAACAAATGGACACCTTGTGCATCACATAGCTTAGATTTACTCATGAAAGACATAGGGGTAAAAGTCCTAAACATTTTCTGTGCCGACGACTCCTTAGATTCGGTTCCATACATTGTTTGGAACGCTAGTGCGGAACCATACACGCCGAACCATAGCGGTTGTTTGGAACATTCCTTTTTTTTTATATATATATATTTTTTTTTTCTCCCCCCCCCCCCCCCTTTTTTTTGGTAACATTCCTTAACGTTCCATATCTTAGCATTTGGTACAGCACCACATTCTGAACACGTACCGTATGTGCCGTACCAAATGTTCCGTACCACCTTATCTGTGTATAAGGCTAGATTGGCCATACACTTAATTTAGGTCATGGAATACATATATATGTATGCATGTATATGTTTTGTACAACCTATAGGTTGGCTATATATATATATATATATATATATATATATATATATATATATATATATATATATATATATATATATATATATATATATACATATATATATATATATATATATATATATATGTATATATATATATATATATATATGTATATATACATATATATATATATATATACATATATATATATATACATATATATACACATATATATATATATATACATATATATATATACATATATATACACATATATATATATATATATATATGTGTATATATGTATATATATATATATGTATATATATATGTATATATATATATATATATATATACATATATATATATATATATATATATATATATATATGTATATATATATATATAGATATATATATATATGTATATATGTGTATATATGTGTATATATATGTATATATGTGTATATATGTATATATATATATATATATATATATATATATATATATATATATATGTATATATATATATATATATATATATATATATATATATATATATATATATATATATATATATATAAATAATACATACTTGATTCTGGGTTTTTGACCCTTGACTTCTAACGTTTACCCGATATTTAACGGTTAAAAGGTAAGGCAAAACGTTTCTCATGTTTTCTGACGCCTCCTAAAATTTTTACAAAAGAAGTTTGAAAAAAAGAGTAAAGACCTCATGTTAGCAATGGCATTATATTCGTAAATGAAAAAACACTATGTTAATCATTATTCACATATCACAATCATACACTGATGGTGTGCAGTGTGACCATAGTAGAATTTGTCCATCATACACATAACCAATTGCAATCACATAGGAAATCGATAATACTCAAAAAAGTGAGGAGTCAAGACTAAAGACTATGACTACTACGCAAAATAAAGGCAAAACCCAAGTAACTCAAAATAGACCCTAGTATGTGGCACATCATACACACAAATGGCCACATGGATGTATTTGTGGCACATCATACACCTAAATGCAAACTTGCTGGATCAACAAATTAGATAAGTGTTGAAATGCATAGAGAAGCTGTACTCACGGAGATTTTACCAATTGGACTGAGCACAACAAACTTATGGATTTATGATTACACAAAATGTATACAAAGCAAAGAAGCTGGTAAATTAATAGAGTATTGACATGCACAGAGAGGCTCTGCTCAAAGAGATTTTACCTACTGGACTGAGCACAATTGATTACATAAAATGTGTACAAGCAATCTTTGAGACTAGCTGTTGGGCACAGATATATTCTCCTTGGCTATAATATGCTGGCGGCTACTTTATAGAGTCAAACAAAAAGTAAGAATGCAGCTGGACAGATTTAGGCACTCGTTAATCTTTAGGCTACTGGGCAGATTTAGGCACTCATCCTTCCAGATACGTCTTTAGGCTACTCGGCAGAGAACAATTCCTACACATAGAGAAGCAGAGTTGAATGCACATTGCACAAGGAACTGGATTCACACAGGACTGAAGAAAGGCTATATACCAACAGAAGAGCAACTGGATGATTGGGCAAAAAATTATCTTGGCTGGATTGTACCTATAGGCTGTAACATAGCCATTAGATTATGTAGTGCCTTGCTGTTTTGGTTTCAACTGTGTACTAGCTTTAGGCCTGTTTGGAGCCTCTGGATACATATGCCAGGAATCCAAAAAATAATAATAATACTGTTTTTTTTTTTAATATGCAAAGGTCACGTAAGCTACGAGTCAATAATCCCAAAGTCAGCTACGATTTTCTTGACATCAGCTATACGTAGCTGACACATCAGGAAAAAAACACACACACACACACACATACATACATACATACATACATACATACACACACACACACACACACACACACACACACATATATATATATATATATATATATATATATATATATATATATATATATATATATATATATATATATATATATATATATATATATATATATATATATATATATATATATATATATATATATATATATATATATTGAAGCCCTTATTTTCTTCCATGTATACATGGTTTCTAAGCCATAGTTGGCCCAACTAATCTCCTATCCATGTAACAACCATCCAACATTAATTTGAATCATGTAGGTCCCAAAAATGAGCTTTTTTGGTGGCCCTCGCTTAGGATTATGCTAGGGAACATATACTATGATATTTTCTCTACTCAACCCAAAGGTCAAATCCACATATGGTCACCTTTGCTAGCATCTTGGTCACAAAAACTTTCATCCACCTAATGTCCAATGCTCACAGCATGGTGTCTCCTCTATAATGGGACCTTACAATTTGGAAAATCATAGATCATTAGTGTGATCTTGTGAGGGTGGAGTATTGACCATCTCCAACATTATAGGAGAAACTCTACGTTGTATTATACTGTACATATTCTTGCTTTAGGATCATTGTAGTTTAGGGCATCAATTTATAGCAATATAACTTTAGAACACTATTAGGATGGGTCAAAAATGAGTTTTCTGATTATGAAAAGTAAACTTCATTATCAAAATCTACTCTTTGGGAGCTTTCAGATCATATGCAATTTGCCACTAGTAGGTCATCCTATACCCCCTCTAAAACCCTAATCTTAATTCTCTTATCAGAGGTCAACAAAAGGTGAAAATCAGTAAAAATTTCAATAATAGGCCTGCTCATCACCATAAAAATTTCAATGTCATTAACTTTAATCCCTTGCACAAATATTCTTCCCACATCATTAAAGTTTTGCCACACCATAACTCTATTATTACAAAAATCTATTTTTGCCAAGCTTTCTGATAACTTTTCATTGTGCTTTTATCTAGTTCATAATCTAAATAAAGAGACATCTACAAGTGCTTATCATCACAAGACATAGAGAGCTCACATTGCTCTCTTATGTGAAGGAGGGATTCAACGCTTACATGAGAGTCTATGAAGGTATATGATTACTCTTCGACTTCACCTTACAATGGAGTTTGGAACCATTAGGAGATCAAACTCTAGAATCATTGTACCAGCCTATTACCCTTCCTCTATCATCTCTCCATACCACTATCTATGGTGGAGGACCATTAGGTGGAAAGAACCATCTCTCTCTCGTTTAGTGTTTGAGCTCCATTGCATATATGCTCTTAAGCTGAGTGCATACTACTTGGAGTCCATTTCTATTCACTTAGTGTTCAATCTCTCTAGTGTTTATTACATCTAGTATTCTCTCTTTCCGCCTTACCATAATCTTGTGTTTGAGATCTCTCTCACTTTCTATCAAGGGAGTACTTGGCTTTCCTCTCCGCGACTAGACTAACACGATTACTTGAATATGCTTTTTATTACAAGATAGCCCATGTAAAGGAATACAATACAAGAATATACAAATGAAACAAGTTTCACAACCTGAAACTAAAAGGTATAGATAACTCGACTAGACAAGATGCACTGATACAATAAGCCCCACAACCCAAGACTAATAGGTATAGATAGCTCAACTAGACAAGATGCAGGAGATTCCATATCCTAAGACCGTAGGTATGAAACATGATATCAAAATTACAAGATCTCCATTAATGGAGATGAACAAGATACAAGATAGGACCATACCAAATCTTGTACTATGAGAATACAAGATGACAAGACAAGATACTAGGAACTAGACTAGACAAGAACTAGGCAAAAACAAGAACTAGGACTTGGAAGGTACTTACTTGGAGACCGCAACTCCTTAAGCTCCCAAGACTAGCATTGGAAAGACTAAGGATCTCTATACCCAAGCCCTCTTCATATAGTTGTTGAAGGGCAGTTGTCTAAGGAGTTTGTGGAATGATGATGGCATCAATGATGTCAATGAGTCAAAACAAGGTCTCTAAATATCAAAACAAGGCCTCTAAACGTCAAAACAAGGAATATAGATAATCATTCGTAGGGTTTTTACTAGACACAATGGTTATGTTAGATATTCCAAATTCTTCATCAATTATGAGATTTGAAAAGTCACATAAAATCTAGGATTTGGGATGGTTTCCTTCGTGTCCACGGTAGCCAATGCCAATCTCAAGCGCTCTAGGAATCGTGGCCTCCAAGTACCTTTCAAGTTCCAATTCTTGTTCTTGTCTAGTTCCTTGTTCCAATCTTGCCTAGTCTAGTTCCTAGTTATCTTGTCTTGTTATCTTCTAATCTCGTAAGTACAAATCTAATCTCGTAGTACAAGAGCTCATCTAGTCGTATCTTTTATCTTATTCATCTCCATTAAGGGCTTGTAATTATGATATTGTGTTTCATACCTACATTCCACGTTATGGGATCTCCTTCATCTTATCTAGTCCAATTATCTGAACCAAATAATCTCGAATTGTGGAACTTATTGTATCAGTGCATCTTGTTAGTCTAGTTACCTATACCTAAAGTCCAAAGATGTGGGACCTATTGTATCAATTGTATATTCTTGTATTGTACTTCCTTGTGTAGGTTATTTTGTGGGACCTATTGTATGAGTTGTATATTCTTGTATTGTTAATCCCTTGTGTAGGTTATCTTATAATCATGTGTCAACTCTGGACTTGGAGAGCACTGTCTAGTGCTCCCTTGACATGTTGGCAAGACTGAGGATTTATTGTATTAGTTGTATAACTTTGTATTGTTAAAACTTAATCCCTTGTGTAGGTTATCTTATAATCATGTGTCAAGTCTAGTCTTAGAGGGCATAGTCTAGTTGTATATTTATATTTTGTGGGACCTATTGTTTCAGTCGTATATTCTTTTATTGTTAATCCCTTGTGTAGATCATCTTATAATCATGTGTCAAGACTAGTCTTGGAAAGCACAATCTAGTGCTCCCGTGACATTTTGGCAAGACTGAGGATCCCTATGGCCAAGGCCCCCTTGTATACATGTTGAAGGACAATTGTCTACGACAGTTGCAAAATAATGATATCAACAAATCAAAACAAGGTCTTTGGATGTTGAAGCAAGGTATATAAATAGTCATTCTTAGAGTTTTAAATGGTCTACACATGATGGTAATGTTAGATTTTTTAATTCTTCACCAATCATGAGATGTGAGAAGTCACATAAAATTTTGGACACTCTCTATCCACAATCCATCTACTTTGTGTCAAGATTGAGAGAGGTCCCCCTTCCCTTTTTCTTACAAGGTGTCAGATTTGCAACAATTTTTACACGTATCAAAGCTCTAATAATTCTTAAATGAAATCAGAGTTGCACTAATTCTTACAATACCCACACTTTTAGGGGAATGTGAATGCTTTGGTGCCTCAAAGCTTTTATAATCCATCTTGCATGTTATTGACATGGAGGAGAGCACTATGGGACTTGTCTACAAGTTCATGAAACATAATTAACAGTTTTTTTTTCAGATATTAAATTCATGTTGCAGAGTGATGGAATTGGTTCCCTCATACCTTACATGGCCTGACACATATCTTGTATCCATAAAGGAGATCTAATAAGTAATTTGGAGCGTTTGCCTCAGAATGAACTACATGCATAGACACCAGCTTTAGAGACCTTGTGGATAGCCTCTAACAGGCCAGGCATTCTAGTAAAAAGTCAGTCACCCTTCTTTGTTGTCGCCTGTTCTATTCAGAGACAGAAAATGGCAGATTCTTTGTCACCGCTTGCACATTACCCCCTCTCTCTCTCTCTGCAAAAGCAGTAGGAAACTTCCAAAAATAATAAATTTATGTGAAGCATAAGCTCTCTTTAATTTCATCACGTAGAAAAGCTCACAAAAAAATGTATCAGATTCTTTATATTATCTAAATTTGGGGTAGCAAATCAGACATGCTTAAATTCTAACTGACCATGACCATCAGCCTCCTTCAGGAGAAGACGTGCCCATGGTCATGGATTAAATTAGCCAGCATAGAAAGGAGAGAAATGTCAGCCTACTTCTGCAGGTTCAAGTGCTAAAAAAATAGTAAAAACAACTATTCTATCCTAAAATGGTTATTCTGTTGTTTACATAAAATAGTGTCCTTTACATAAGCTGCGTTTGTAAATTGAAAGAATGAATGATGTGCTTACCATAAGGTGAAAAAATGAGCTTCCTTGCATCAATTAAAGTCACAGAAAGCTCCCCTGAAAATTCCTTATTCCCCTCGACTGTCATTCCTTTGAAATCTTTGGGTGTAAGACCAATGGATCTTCCTTTTAAAAAGTCTATTGAAATCTTTTTAGGTAGAACAAATAGTCGAGGAAGGTCCTCAGCTAGAAGCTTCGTCAAAAAACTGATGTAAACAAGACCATCAGCAGATCTAAAGTGAGTCCCACGGCCAAATAGATAGTCAACATGAATTAGTGCAGCCATGCACAAGCCAAATACTATGACTGCACACAAACAAACACTAATATACAGAATAAATATTAGAGCTGTTTAAAAACAAATTGAAGAAGGGAGTAGAATAGTACACTGAAAGGAAAGGAATCGCTGCATGATTGGTCCAGCATGAAACAACATAAATAAACACGTCAGCAGAATATTGAAGCTTTAAAATTTTCTGAATGCTGCTTTCTTGTCTGATTTCAAAATGTATGCATTGACGGACCTCTTGAATCTTGATGCAAAACAATGTCGATTATACTAACAAGCTAATGATCTTGTGAGCAACATTGCCTAGATCAAACTCCACCACATAAAGAAAAAGCAGCTGATGCAAGGAAAAAAAAAATACACACAGCCATAAATCTTTATGAAATGTGAAAGTGCATGGTAAGGATGTTAGAACTACGACAAATAGATGACATAAACATAAAATGCATTACCCATAAGATTGAAGAGACGAAATGGAGACAGATCAAGCTTTATTTTGGGCAAAGAAACAAATGCCCAGGTTGCAGCTCCAACCCATGGTTGTGAAGGCACAAGGCGTAATTTCACCCATAATTCTCCATCTACATCCAAATCGCGAACACCTACAGGTATAGTCAAAGGGAGAATCCCTGCTTTCAGCTTCAGAAGCAAAAGCATACGAGCACCACCAGTGTACCGAAGCCCTATATGATACCTGGAAATAAATAAGTGGATTTACTGGTAAATAAGCCTTGAGCAACAACAAACACTGTGCCAAGTCCACACACCGATCCAGCTTTAGAATGTATTTTCTCGTATTTGTTCAGTGAAGCAAAAAAACAGAAAGAGAAACAGACAGAGAGAGAGAGAGAGAGAAAGAGGCATCCTTTAGATATCTAAAACAGTTCTTTTGCCCTTTCTAAATTCAAAGATCTGAAAAAAAAAAAACTTTAATTTTAAACTTAAAAGAAAATCGAATTTCCAAGTGAAAGAGTAATTCATGGTGAAGTTGCAAATTCCATTGGGATAATCTCATTCTCAAACACTCTTTCTGCAATCAATCTCATCAATGAGCTTTAACACAGCATCCAACTTCAATGAAAGATAATTTCTTCCAGTTGCATCCACAAAATGACTACCAATAAGTGGGGTTCATATGTATGCAGACCTATCCGTGGTATGGCTATGTAAGAAGCCCCTATGGTGGTATAACAACCTCTTCCACGATGATAGGCTTGCTACAGGATGGAGAGAGATAGTCGTGTACCTCGTGGTGGAATTGGAGGTCACATAGATGATGTGTATCTCTTGGATGAGGGATATTCTCGAGGGATCTTTTTGTAGATATCAGAGAGTTGGATTGATCCATGATGGATCCTTATGGCCTCATAGTTAAGAGACTCCTTACGGATCATAATCTGGATCCTTGCCAACACATGGCGGTATGCATTTCTTTTTCATTGATCATTGTAGATGATCTAGACATGAGTTGAAGGATTGGTGGAGGACAGTTGAGGTGGTATGTAATACCAACCTCCATATCCATAGGCACTAGATTTTTGGAGAGGACTTCCAGAGTGTGGATTATGTGCACAAGGGATGATTCCTGTCATTCCATGAGGCTACTTGATATTGGAACCTATGCACATGTTTCTTTCTTACATGTACAGTGTGATGTGCTTTGCATTGCTAGCTACAGGACAGAGGCTCTAGGTTCTGATGAGAGGGAATTTTTTTCTCCATCACCCTTGATTAGTTTCTTCCATGTGATAAAGAACTTACTCTCTAAGTTGAGTCGTTACTGATCTACCTTATGAAGAGGATTTTGATCCTTACTAGTTGAGTGAGGGTATTTATCATGTGGTTGAGCAATTTAGTTCCTCACTCGATTTGGATAGAGGTGCATCCATAGCATGCTTATGCTTAACAGCATTAATTACATATTATTTTGGAGCATCTATACATTTTCATTGCTCGATAGTCATGGGATTCCTATTGGAAGTGAGGAAGGCCCAATATAAATCACAAGATTTTTCCTAACACTTTTTGAGCACATACACCCCTTGAACCAATAATATAGATGAATGTTCAATGATTACAAAAATAGATGAGACAAGAGAGTTGAATGAGTAGCTAAAAGAGCTACTCTGAATAATAACTTCTTCATGAAGGAATAGCCATACAATGTGCGTAATATACAAAATTTGGATACTAGACCGAATGTTGTTAATTTTTAGGTAATAGGCCCATAATTAATATAGAGACCAAGGTGCTTAGGTTCGTATGGTTCGGTACGGGTAAGGTACATGAACCGAAACTTACATCCAAGGTAAGGTTCATAAGGTACATTAGGGTTTTTATATACATGTAAAAATTAGATGTACACATATACATACACATCTATATACATATGTATATGTGTGTGTGCAAGGTTCGTAAGGTACATTAGGGTTTTTATATACATATAAAAAATATATATACACATCTATATACATATATATGTGTGTGTGTGCACTATATATGTATACATGTATATGTATGTACATTATAAATTGGCAAGCGTTTGGGTCGAGCATCGAAAAAACATCATTTGAACCATATAAAAAATTAAACGAAACGGATGTAAGGTTCGCTATGGAACCAAATCGAACAGGATCATGGTACTTGACTTTTGGTACGCGAATCGATGCAACTTTGATAGAGACACAGAGAAAATAGAGCCAAGATGGAGAATAGACAAGACATGAGAGAGAAAGGAGCCATGCTCCATACACAATCCATACTTTACAAGATGAAGTACATGAAGTTACAAGGTAGCATAGAAATACAAGCTTCCCATTACTCCAGAATCTCCATAGTTTGGAGATAATCTCCTCCATTAATACAATCTCTTGAAGATCTCCTCCAAGTGGATGACATCCTTGTGTATCATACCTTATGTCTTTTTATAATATAATCTGCCCACAAAATTTCGTCCATAAAGCTGCTTTGCGCAAAAGCTCAACAAAAATCACATATGTCACTTTCCATATTTTTCAAAAAAGCCCAATAATGGCTGCCACCTAGCTTTTGTTGGGTTTAATGCAAGCCATAGAATCAATTTGACAAGATATTGCTCCATGTCATATTTGCTTTCCAATTATAAGTTGCTTTTCACAAGAATCTAAATACTCAGGTTTTGTTGAGCTGAGGAGATGTGCTCAGGTGATGCAGCAGCTTTGGTAATACCCCCCTTGGCTGAGTAGAAGGGCTGGAGGTGCAAGGAGGAGCCCACGCAGCAGATAGACAGAGATGGAGAGAGAGAAATTCGAATTTGGAGAGAGGCAGCTTGTTTGGGGGCTTCACTAAAGAAAGAAGTGAGCCCTAAGTTTATTTGAGTTCACTTTTATAGGACCTGGCCAAGTTAACATTGAACTTGGCCAAAAGAATAAATAATGAGTACATTAAGCCTTATAAAAGGTCTATACAAATGTGTACAAATAAGGGGGTCATTTAGGACCTTTACCCCAACAACCTCCCACTTAAAGGCATAAATGACGCCTTTAATCTACGTGACTCCCACCATCTGTATACATAGCGCATGTTGTGCTTTAGACAAGCACTTAGTGAGAACATCTGCAGGATTCTGTGATGTATGAACCTTAACAAGTGTGATAAGGCTATCCTCAAGCACTTCTCGAATGAAGTGATATCGCACATCAATATGCTTAGTGCGTGCATGAAACATGGCATTCTTTGCCAAACATATGGCACTCTGGCTATCACAGCCAAGCATAGGTGCCTTGTTTGACAAGCCAAACTCACTGCATAATCGTGCCAGTCATATGGCTTCCTTGGAAGCCTCAGTGGCTGAAATGTATTCAGCCTCTGTAGTGGACAAAGCAACAATCTTTTGCAGCCTTGAGCACCATGAAACAGCACCTCCTGCAAGAGTGAATATGTATCCATTTGTGGATTTACGTGTATCCACATCACCAGCCATGTCAGAGTCACAAAAGCCTTTCAGCTCCAATGGGTCTTTGCCATAGCAAATGCATTTATTTTTTGTCCCCTTTAAGTACCTCAAAATGGACTTTATTGCTTTCCAATGAGCTTTGCCTGGATTGGCCATAAACCGGCTCACAACTCCCACTGAATGGGCAATGTCCGGCCTAGTTGCAACCATAGCATACATAAGTGAGCCACAAGCTGAAGCATAAGGCACATTTTGCATGTCATTGATTGCTTCTTGTGTTTTGGACAATCTTCCTTGGAAACTTTAACATATGGCTGCAATGGCACTCCAAGAGGCTTTGCATCAGCCATGTTAAATCTGTCCAACACCTTTTCAATGTATTTTTCCTGCGACACATACAATATGTGCTGGTCCCTTTGTCTTCTAATCCTCACTCCAAGGACATGCTCTGCTGCCCCAAGGTCTTTCATTGAGAAAGCAGATTTGAGCTGCTGTTTAAGAGCATCAATGGTGTCTCTTTTCTTACCAGCAATCAGCATATCGTCAACATATAAGACAAGAATAATAGGGCTGCCATCTACATCAGTTTTCGTATACAAACAGTGATCAGCATGGCTTCTTTTATACCCTTGTTTGAGCATGAAAGCATCAAACTTCTTGTACCATTGTCTAGAAGCTTGTTTCAGCCCATACAAGCTTCTATTGAGCTTACATACCAAATGTTCCTTTCCAGGAATAACAAACCCCTCTGGCTGTTTCATGTAAAGCTCTTCATCAACATCACCATGCAAGAAAGCTGTATGTACATCCATTTGGTCTAATTCCAAATCAAGAGCACCTACTATTGCAAATAACACTCGCAAAGTGGTCATCTTCACCACAGGAGAGAATACTTCTTGGAAATCTATGCCTTTGGTCTGGGCATATCCCTTTGCAACCAGCCTTGCTTTGTACTTGGGTTTTCCATCCACTGTTTTGATTTTATACACCCATTTGTTAAGAATGGCTTTCCTTTCTTTGGGTAATTCAACCAAATCCCAAGTATCATTAGCATGCAAAGCTTTAATCTCTTCCTGCATAGCAAGCTCCCACTTGCTGCTGTGTTCACATGCCTTTGCCTCTTTGTATGTGAGAGGCTCACCTTCATCTGTCAACAAAATGTAATGCAATGAAGGATCAAATCTACTCACATTCCTTCTAAGACGAGTAGATCTTCTCACCCAATGATCCACATTGTCAGGCAATGGGTCTACATCAGGTGGTATGATCAAATCATTATTATTATGCTGCTGTCCATTGTTTCCAGCACCATTTTCAGCATTATTATTCGACTGCATATGCCCTTCAGGAGCCTCATTTTGCTGTCCAACATCTTCTGGCTCAAAAACCACTGGATCGTCAACATTTTCAGTCCTTTGTGGTGCATCCTAAGGGTCAAAATTGGACCTAACAGGTGGCTGGTCATGCTGAAATCTTACCCTTTTATGGTTATCTTTTGAGGCACAATTGTTTTGAAGCAGCCTTGCCTCATTAAAAACAACATCCTGGCTGCGTACGACCTTCTTGAGCTGAGGTATCCAAATCTTGTAGCCCATTTCACCTTCTTCACCATATTCCATGAAGAGGCCTTTAATGGACTTAGCATCAAGCTTGTTTCTCAGCTCAGGCCTTATATGCACAAACGCCTCGCAGCCAAAGACACGTAAGTGATCATATGAAGCAGGTTTGCCAGACCAAACCTCTTCAAGGATGTCACCTTTTAAAGACATGTGAGGGGATCTATTGCACACATGTACTGCAGTTTTGAGTGCCTCTCCCCAAAATCCATGAGGGAGATTAGCTATGGACAGCATGCATCTCACCCTCTCACAAAGTGTCCTATTGTAACGTTCAGCCACACCATTAGAAGAGGGGCTGTATGGAACAGTAAGCTCCCTCTTAATGCCCAAATTTTCACAAAATTTCTGAAATTCAGCACTTGTATACTCACCACCATTGTCCGTACGCAAGCATTTCAGCTTTCTACCTGTTTGGGTGGTCACAAATGCATGAAAACGCTTAAACGCAGCAAATGCTTCATCCTTTGATTTAAGCAATTGAACCCAAATTTTTCTAGAAAAATCATCAACAAAGGAGATGAAATATAAAGCACCCCCCATAGATTTGGTGGGCATACTACATACATCAGAATGAACAAGATCAAGTACACAAGACTTACGAGACACACCAGAATAAAAGGAACGTTTTACTTGCTTTCCATATTGACATTCATTACAAAAGTCAAGCTTTGTGCCTTTAGCATCAAGCTTCTTTAAGTTACAAAGCCTAGTGAGACCCTTTTGGCTCATATGGCCAAGTCTCTTATGCCACAACTCCATATGGGAGTGAACTTCAGCCAAAGCAATGAACTTGCCTGATAAGGCCTTTCCATGCAAGCAATAGAGAGTTCCCTTCTTTGTGCCTTTCACAATCAGCCTTGAACCTTTAGTCATTTTCCATGATCCTTTCTCAAAGAGAATGCTATAACCATGCAAATCCATTTGACCCACAGAAAGCAAGCTCTTCTTGATCCCTGGTACATAACACACATTATGCAAGACGAGCTCATTAGTGCCATTTGTAGCGAAATGCACTGTGCCAATACCCTCAATGGAACATGCATGATTGTTTCCAAGGTATACATGGCCATGGCTGCCTGCAATAAAAGTAGAAAAACACTCCTTGATAGGAGTCACATGGAATGAAGCACCAGAATCTACTATCCAAGTCTGGGCCAATGCATCATTGACGGTCAGCAAAGCATCTATGACATCACTCTTAGTGATTGACATGTCCTGTGCATGAACATTTAGAGAAGGATCAAATGCATGAGTGTCATCAGCTGAGAAAGTAGCGCATAAAATGTCCTCTGCATCTGACAGCTCCTCTATGACTACACTAGAAGCCACATTGGCCTTCTCCTTGTCCTTTTGGCTGTCCTGTGCATCAGTCTTGTCTTCTTTCCTGTCCTTCTTCTTATCTCCAGAATTCTTCTTCCTATCAAGCTCTGCTTTGTAATAGCGGCAATCGGGTTTCTTGTGACCTTTCCTGCCACACTGATAGCATGTCACATCATTGCTTTTGCCTTTGCTTCTATTCCCCCTTTCCCTGCTTTTACTCTTATTCCTCTGTGGATAATTACTCTTCTTATCTGTCCTGCCTCTAACCATGTTGGATGAGCTGCCTCCTTCTCCACCTGCTTTTATCTTGATCTCTTCATTAAGAATAGAACCCCTAACACCATCAAAAGTCAAGTTGGGGTTATTGGACAATGAGACTACCAATGTCTCCCAAGAGTCAGGCAATGTCATAAGCAAGAAAATGGCTTTAAGCTTATCATCGAAAGGAGGCATTCATGAGTCCTTCAACTGTGACAAAGTACCTGTAAACGATGACAAGTGTTCAGCTACACTCTTGGACTCATCAAGCTGCATGCCAACAAGCTTCCGCATCATATGTAATTGGTTAACAGGCGTAGTATTTTCATACGTCGCCTTGAGTTTTGCCCATAACTCAAAAGCAGTGGTCAAACCTTTGAGATCTACTAGAATCTCATCGGATACAGCAATCTTAATGTATATAATGGCCTTCTTGTTCAAAGTAAACCATGCATCTTCCGACATGTCCTCTGGTTTCTCTGCCTCCAATGCCCTATCACAATCTTTCAAGAAGAGGATTCCCTGAATTCTCTCCTTCCATAAGTCAAAACCTGTTCCCTCAAACCGTCGAATCTCAAATAGATTCTTCACATCTGAGGAGGATGACGCCATAGTTGCACAATGAAAAAACCTGCTGGAATTTTGGGCAAATGCACCAAAATCAAAGTGCAGCCTCCAAAAAATGATGCACTACAGCTCCAAACGGTCACAGGAGCAATTTGGGACAAAAATGGGGTGATTCTGGGCACAAAACTGATCTCTGAATTTTCTGCGCAGAGAATTTCAGAAACTCAATTTATGCTCAAAAACAACTAATTTTGTTGTTTTTAACCTCAAAGAATGTACATAAGGCTAATACTCAGCCTTTAGATGCATGTAAGAGCAAAAGCCCCAATTTTTGCCACTGTTTTACAAGAAATTATGGCAAAATACTCCACAACTTCTCATACATAGGTCAATTTTTGCTGAAACTATAAAAATTACAGCAAAATGTATCTCCCACTATGTGTGCTCAGCCAGTTGAGAGTGAGAAGACCTGCAAAAACTCAGAAATTTGCTGGAAAATCTGATATTTTGCTGAAAAACACCTGTTCTTGCTGGAAACTTTGAGATTTTGCTGAAAAACACCTGTTCTTCGCCATAAAATCAGAGAAAAATCACTTTCTTCACGACAAAAAGCTGGAACATCACTGAAAATGATGGTACAGCAGATTTTGGACCCTTTCTTCGCGATGAAACTTGATGATTTTGCCAAATGGTGAGTGTATGCTGCTGTAGAGAACCTGCGCAGCAGATTTGAGGCCCAATATGAGCTCTGATACCAGTTGTTGAGCTGAGGAGATGTGCTCAGGTGATGCAGCAACTGTGGTAATACCCCCCTTGGCTGAGTAGAAGGGCTGGAGGTGCAAGGAGCAGCCCACGCAGCATATAGACAGAGATGGAGAGAGAAATTCGAATTTGGAGAGAGGCAGCTTGTTTGGGGGCTTCACTAAAGAAAGAAGTGAGCCCTAAGTTTATTTGAGTTCACTTTTATAGGACCTGGCCAAGTTCACATTGAACTTGGCCAAAAGAATAAATAATGAGTACATTAAGCCTTATAAAAGACCTATACAAATGTGTACAAATAAGGGGGTCATTTAGGACCTTTACCCCAACAGGTTTTACATTTAATGTTTCATATGGTTCCAAATAGTCTATCATATGTCATTGGGTAGCTCTTGATGACTATTTTCACAATAATTCATAAAAAAATTTATCACGGTTTGACCATTTTTGTCTAACCTTTGATTATAGTTTGACCCATTGATATTGACTTCTTTTAACCTGCAGGAGGGGTCCCTAGTGGAAGGTTTCCCCAATAGTACAATATTTCTAACAATCCCTCCTAACCTGAACTAAGTTAAATATTAAATATTTAGTTACATTAGGTACCTCTAGTTTTCACATATCATGCCAAGAATCGACCTGCACACCCATGGACCTTAGACATAAAGTTACAAAGTCTCCAAACACACATCACCAAGAGAACTCACACATCCTCCACACTTCGCAATCAAGTACTACTTGGAAGGATAGAGACAACTATATGATACTAGGTAATGGATAAAATGTAGACTTAAACATACTAATTACCCCTCTTTGCTCACATAAGTCTTCCTCCAAGACCACTAATTGAACATGCTAGCTCTCACATACATGGATGAGTGACAAACCCCAAGGAGCACTTAGGAGCACTTAGAAGGTTGCCTAGTAGGTTGAATATCACTTCTAAGATATACATAGAAGCAATCCTCTCCAATCTTGCAAACTCATCTTTACTCTCTGCAAATTCATCTCCACATCTTCAATTCTAGCAAAGCTATTATTTGCTTCTTCACAACATGCTAAAATTTTCAATGATTGTTGCTGCAATCTTTCAAGATTGTTGTGATCCCTCCTTGAGTTGACTCCGCTTCAATTCTATACTCAGCTTTTGCATCAAGAAAAATCATATGTATCATCTGTTGCATCTTGTTGAATATAAAACCTAAGCTTGATTTGCATCTGCCATGAAGTTTTCACTCTTATACATGCAATTCAATTCTCTATGTGCACTATTTTATTCATCCCTCATTCCAGTTGTTGGTTTTTCGACCCGCTTAATATAGAGACAAAGAAAAAACAAAGGCAAGATGGAGAATAATCAACACATGTGTAGCATTTCCTCAGTCACAAGCTATCCCCAATCACAAGCTTTTGATCAATCAAGAATAGTAGAAGAGAGAAAAACAGAACCTGCAAAAGATAAGAGAAAATCCGATGCAGAAGAGTAGATAAGATATGACCCAAAGAAAGAGAAGTTACCGTATTACAGATTTGAATCGATCGATACAATACCTTTGGAAAATAGCTTCCTAACAAAGCCTTAACCTCCTGACCATCCCCGAGCTATCACAATCTCATTCATACTCGCACTCTCAATCACACTCTCACTCTCACTCTCAATCACAAAGTAATTCTTTGATTTTTGGTCTCCTCTTGCAGGACGCAAGTAATCTTCCTCAAAATAGAGTTAATCATCTCCCAAGGAAGTGCACGTTCCAAAAAATTTAGAAAAAGTTAGCTCTCCCCATGTTGCATGCAAAACTTTCGCATAAGCATGTGTTTGTAGTAGTCAAGTGCTTTCTTTAGCGGTTCCTGTCAAAAGTAGAAGAAAAGCGACAAAAAGATATATCCGAAGACATCCGTAAATGTGCATGAGAACACGTACGCATCAAAATCACGTATTCAAATAGAAATAGAGATGCCCACTTTTTTGTGTTGAAAAACTCCACACTTTTCTGGGCCCTGTAACTCAAAAATTATGCAAAATTTCCAAAACACCAAATCCCCCTCCAAGTACCACTTTTGAGCCTTGCAAGTTTAGAAATTCTAGAGAGAGAGTGAAATCAAGGCATTATCTTACAATCATAGTACAAAGAGAGTTTTAAAAACGAGTTTTAAAAAGTTTAGTACGTAGGGTACTAAAAAAATGGAAATAAAAAACGAGTATTATAATTCTTTGCAAAATCTTTTTTATTTTTAAGATAATACATGAATAATGTATATCTAGCATTCCTTTACATATCTAGTGCTTTTATAAAAGCACATAAAATACTTGATCTGCTACCTATTGAAGATAGTATTTGCCACAATCCACGAGCATCGACATGTAGGTTCGCTAGCATGGATCATGGTTACAATGCTCTCAAATGATGGAGGCATATGCATATTAGCTACTTCTCGACTCAATTAAAGTTGAGCAATCAACTCTTTCATGGTTTTTTGAGGTATGCAAGGGCATTTCTCAATGCCTTGAGAAATGCCCTTTATCTCTAAATCCAAGGAAATGAGCTTTCATGCTCCATGCGGGATGCCGAACCACCATAAACACCCATGCAATGATTGCATTGCCAAGAGGTCGGGTTATTTTCACATAGTTATGATTACATCAAAAGCTCTACCCATGATGAAAGCTAATGGATAGTGAAAAGAAGCTCATGGCTCTCTCTCTCTCTCTCTCTCTCTCTCTCTCTCTCTCTCTCTCTCTCTCTCTCTCTCTCTCTCTCTCTCTCTCTCTCTCTCTCTCTCTCTCTCTCTCTCTCTCTCTCTCTCTCTCTCTCTCTCTCTCTCTCTCTCTCTCTCTCTCTCTCTCTCTCTCTCTCTCTCTTTCTTTATGTGCCCCCAGAAGAATCCTAACTTCTGTAAGGGTTGAAGTTTGTGTTGGGGATAAAGGCCCCAAGGACTCTCCTTTTGTATATTTTGACCCTTCCATGTGAAAGCTCTCTTTGAGAGCTTTCCAGACATATTTTTGTTATATTTTTTGGACCTCAAATTGGGGAGTTATAGGCATTTACATTATTTTTATGACTTTTGGTCATTGGCCATGTGTGAACATGCCCAAATGACCTAAAAGCCACTTATCAATAAGACTTGGTCCCAAATCTCTCATAACTTGATTGGGACTTCTTCAACTTCAGCGTCTCCATCTTCTTCTCCAATTTTCTGCGTAGGTTTCTCTCTCTACTTTCTCTCTCCTCACTCAACAACCCACTCCCTTGGCGTTTGGAGCAACCGAACACACCACGACGTAGCTCTTCGCAGCCTCTTTCAACCGGTATCAGAGCTTTGAGCTGTTCCATCGCGACAAAGTTGCTCGAAGTGCTTTTCTACTTCAGCCTATGTTAAGCTGAAGGTGTTTTCTTGCATTTGGGAGAATTTCATCGCGAAAAACCTTCTTTTTCGCGATAAAAGTGCTGTTTTTGGAGGATTACTTCAGCCCGGAGCAAAGTTGAAGCAATTCTTCTTTTTGTATCCCCACAAGTCATTTTCAGCATCCACATTGCTGATTTTTTCATCTACAAGTCTTTTGTGACAGAAATTCTCTCTCATTTCAAGTGGGAGGACATGTTCAAAGATTGAGGAAGTGCATACTTGCTAGAGATTTTTTGCGGCAGGTCTTTTCTCTGATTTTACAAGTCATATTGCTGCAAAAATTGGGGCTTTTGTGAAAACAAGCACCCATTGACTTTGTTTTGCATCTATGTATGTCTTTTGTGGTTGAAAAACAACAAATTTGTTGTTTTTGATGCAATTACAGCTTGCTGGAATTTTCTAAAAATTTCTGCAGAAAATTTCAGAAATTGATTTTTGCAAGTTTTGAACAGTTTTTGGGCTTAATTTCTAAGCTATAGTCTCGTAAGGTAATTGCGCACAGGACAACATGTGAATTTTACCTTTTTTGGTGAAATTTTGAAGTTCTTAGTGTGCAAACATGGCCTCTACCTCCTCTGATGTCAAAAGCTTGTTTGAGATCAAGAGATTTGAAGGTAGCGGTTTTGATTTGTGGAAAGAGAGAATGTTGGGCATCCTCTTTCTTAAAGATTGTGAAGGGGCTCTTGAAGAAGTCAAACCTGAAGATATGACAGATGCAGCATGGATGAACCTAAACAAGAAGGCCATCACTTACATCAAGATGGCTGTATCATATGAAATCTTAGTGGATTTGAAAGGCCTTACAACTGCTTTTGAGGTATGGGAGAAGCTGAAAGCCACTTATGAAAATACCACGCCTGTAAATCAAGTGCATCTTATGCGTAAGCTAGTGTGTATGCATCTTGATGAGTCAAAAAGTACGGCTGAGCACTTATCTTCGTTTACAGGTACTCTTTCACAATTGCAGGACTCTGGATTACCTCCATTTGATGATAAGCTTAAGGCCATCTTCTTGTTGATGACCTTACCTGATTCATGGGAAACATTGGTTGTTTCACTTTCGAATAGCCCTAATCTTACCTTTGATGGTGTAAGGGGTTCTATTTTGAATGAGGAAATCAGGAGGAAAGCTAATGGAGAGGGCAGTGGTTAAGCCAATGTGGCTAGAGGAAGAACAGAAAAGAAAAGTGGAAATGTACAGAGGAACAGGAGCAAAAGCAAAGGCAAAGCTGAAGTAACTTGTTATCAATGTGGTAGGAAAGGTCACAAGAAGCCTGATTGCAGATACTATAAAGCTGAACTAGAAAGAAAGAAGAACACAGGTGACAAGAAGAAAAAGGACACCAAGAATGAAGCACATGACACCTCAAAGGACAAGGACAAAGAGAAGGCCAATGTGGCCTCTAGTGTCGTCATTGAGGAGCTATCAAATGCAGAAGATATACTTTGTGCTACTATGGCAGCAGATCATGCCGAAGTTATTGATGCTTCTATTAATATTCATGCACAAGATATGCAAATCACAAAGAGGGATTTGATTGATGCCTTGCTTACTATGAATGATGCTTTGTCACAAACATGGATTGTACATTCAGGTGCATCGTTTCATGTAACTCCTATTAAGGAGTGTTTTACTACGTTTCATGCAAGCAGCCATGGACATGTATATCTTGGAAATAACCATGCTTGTTCTATTTGAAGGTATTGGCACAGTGCGTCTCACAGTCGATGGTACTAATGAGCTGGTTTTGCATGATGTAAGGTATGTACCAAGCACCAAGAAAAGCTTATTGTCTTTTGGCCAAATGGATATGCATGGATATAGTACCCTCTTTGAGAAGGGGTCATGGAAGCTTATCAAAGGCTCTAGGATGATTGTTAAAGGTACAAAGAAAAGGACTCTTTATTGCTTGCATGGTAAAGCCTTGTTGGGCAAGTTTATTGCTTTGGCTGAAATCCATTCACATATGGAATTATGGCATAAAAGGCTTGGCCACATGAGCCAAAAAGGCCTTGATAAACTATGTAATTTGGACAAGTTTGATGCTAAAGGCTCAAAACTTGATTTTTGTAATCAATGCCAATATGGTAAGCAAGTAAAGAATTCCTACTACTCTGGTGTCTCTCGTAAGTCTAATGTGCTTGATCTTGTTCATTCTGATGTTTGTAGCATGCCCACAAAATCTATGGGGGGTGCTCTTTACTTTGTTTCTTTTGTTGATGACTACTCTAAGAAGCTTTGGGTATATTTGTTAAAATCTAAAGATGAAGCCTTTGCTGCATTTAAGAAATTTCATGCATTTGTGACCACTCAAACAGGTAGAAAGCTGAAATGCTTACGTACAGATAATGGGGGTGAGTTTACAAGTGCTGAATTCAATAGATTTTGTGAAAATCTTGGTATTAAGAGGGAGCTAACAGTCCCATACAGCCCCTCTTCCAACGGTGTGGTTGAAATGTATAATAGGACTTTATGTGAGAGGGTGAAATGCATGCTGTCCACTGCTAATCTCCCTCATGGATTTTGGGGAGAGGCTTTGAAAATTGAAGTTCATGTTTGCAATCGATCCCCTCATATGTCATTAAAAGGTGGCATTCCAGAAGAGGTTTGGTCTGGCAAACCAGCTTCATATGACCACCTACGCATCTTTGGTTGTGATGCTTTTGTGCATATAAGGCCTGAGTTGAGAAGCAAGTTAGATGCAAAGTCCATGAAAGGAATCATCATGGGTTATGGAGATGAAGGTGAAATGGGCTACAAGATTTGGCTACCTCAACTCAAGAAGGTAATACGCAGCCGAGATGATGTATTTAATGAGGCAAGGCTGCTCAAAAACAATTGTGCCTCTAAAGATGACCATAAAAGAGTCAAATTTCAGCATGTACAGCCACCAGTTAAATTTGATATGAAACCTCGGGATGCACCACATATGGCTGGAAATGACAATGAGCCCGTGGTTATTGAGCCAGATGATGCTGGACAGCAAAATGATGCTCCAGAAGGGCATATGCAACCACCTATTCATGCTGAAAACACGGCTGGAAATGATGTACAGCAGCCCATTAACAATGAAGAAGTTAATGTACCTCCTCATGTAGATCCATTGCCAGGTAATGTGGATCATTGGGTAAGAAGATCTATACGTCTTAGGAGGCCAGTGAATAGATATGATCCATCTATGCATTATATAATGTTATCAGATGAGGGTGAGCCTCTTACTTATAAAGAGGCAAAGCTATGTGAGCACAAGAAGAAAGTTAGCCATGCAGGAAGAGATAAAAGCCTTGCATGCAAATGATACTTGGGATTTGGTTGAGTTACCCAAAGGAAGGAAGGCCATTCCGAACAAGTGGGTGTACAAAATCAAAACTGTTGATGGCAAACCCAAGTATAAGGCAAGGCTGGTTGATAAAGGATATGCCCAAAAAGAGGGCATTGATTTCCAAGGAGTGTTCTCTCCAGTGGTGAAAATGACCACCTTACGTGTGTTGTTTGCTCTCACAGCTGCCTTGGATTTGGAATTATTCCAAATGGATGTTAAAACAGCCTTTTTGCATGGTGATTTAGATGAAGAGCTGTACATGAAACAGCCAGAAGGATATGCCATTCCTGGAAAAGAGCATCTGGTATGCAAACTGAAAAGGAGCTTATATGGGCTGAAACAGGCCCCAGACAATGGTATAAGAAGTTTGATGCATTTATGCTCAAACATGGGTTTAAAAGAAGCCATACAGATCACTGTTTGTACACCAAAAAGGATGAAGATGGCAGCCCAATTATTCTTGTACTGTATGTAGATGATATGCTGCTGGCTGGGAAGAAAAAGAGCACTCTGAATGCTCTAAAACAGCAGCTGAACTCTGCATTCTCAATGAAAGACCTTGGGGAAGTTGAGCATATTCTTGGTATGCGTATAAAAAGGGATAGGCAACAGCATACTTTGCAGGTATCCCAAGAAAAGTACATTGAAAAAGTGCTGGACAGATTTAATGTGGCTGATGCTAAGCCTCTTGGAGTGCCATTGCAGCCACATGTTAAGCTTTCCAAGGATGACTGTCCCAAAGATGATGATGCAGCCAATTACATGAAGTGTGTTCCATATGCATCAGCTTGTGGTTCACTTATGTATGCTATGGTTGCCACTCGGCCAAACATTGCTCATGCAGTGGGAGTTGTTAGCAGGTTCATGGCTAATCCTGGGAGAGCTCATTGGGAGGCAGTCAAATCTATCTTGAGATATTTGAAAGGGACCAAAAGTAAATGCTTATGTTATGGAAAGGGTCCATTGGAGTTAAAAGGATTTTGTGATTCAGACATGGCAGGTGATGTGGATACATGCAAGTCCACGAGTGGCTATGTATACATCCTTGCAGGTGGAGCTATTTCATGGTGCTCTAGACTTCAGAGGATAGTTGCACTATCTACTATAGAGGCTGAATATATTTCAGCCACAAAGGCTTCCAAAGAAGCCATTTGGTTAGCTCGCCTCTGCAGTGAGTTTGGGATGCCTGAAAAGGCACCTGTTCTTGGATGCGATAGCCAGAGTGCCATATGTTTGGCAAAGAATGCCATGTTTCATGCTCGCACAAAGCATATTGATGTGAGATACCACCTCATCAAGGAGGTGTTAGAGGATGGCCTGATCACTTTGATCAAGGTCAATACTTCACAGAATCCTGCACATGCTCTCACGAAGTGTCTACCCAAGGCACAACATCAGCTATGTATACAGATGGTGGGAGTTACTTAACTTAAAGGAGCCTCCTTGGTCCTTTAAGTGGGAGGTTGTTGGGGATAAAGGGGATAAAGGCCCCAAGGACTCTCCTTTTGTATATTTTGACCCTTCCATGTGAAAGCTCTCTTTGAGAGCTTTCCAGACATATTTTTGTTATATTTTTTGGACCCCAAATTGGGAAGTTATAGGCATTTACATTATTTTTATGACTTTTGGTCATTGGCCATGTGTGAACATGCCCAAATGACCTAAAAGTCACAATAAGACTTGGTCCCAAATCTCTCATAACTTGATTGGGACTTCTTCAACTTTAGCTTCTCCATCTTCTTCTCCAATTTTTTGCGTAGGTTTCTCTCTCTACTTTCTCTCTCCTCACGCAAGAGCCCACTCCCTTTGCGTTTGTTGCAACCGAGCACACCACGACGTAGCTCTCTGCGGCCTCTTTCAGTTTGAAGGCTTAAAACTGAATACTAAAAGGTCAAGCCTGAACCAAAGATGCTCAAAGAAATGAGCAAGGGAAGCAAGCAACGGTGTAAAAGTGGGTGCAGACACTAAAACATTGCTCACATGCTGAAAACAAGAAAAAAAACAACCAAAAAGAGCCCTCACCTCATAAAAAACGTGAACACCTGTCAAAAAAAACATATTAATACGTTTAGAATGTTCAAGAGTACTAAATGTTTTTTATTTTCCATAAAAAAAGCATTTCTTTTAATATGCTTAAAGTGAAGTAAATGTAGAGCCAGAAACGAGGTACATTAAACATGACTCACAAAATTTTCACAACGAAACTTGTATTCTCCTATGTGTGCTCTACCTTTCTATCATACAACATTTCTCTTTATTCTTTCATCTTCACATTCAATTTTCAACCAGAAAACTGTCATCCCTAAATTTTTTCTATATGCATAAAATGGTCTACTTATTCATTCTAGACATTATCCCGAAAATGTATAACGAAAAGATCAAAATAAATTATTTCACTATCGAAAGGCCTATTACAGCATGAGAGAGAGAGGGGACATGCCTCGTATTTAATCCATACATTACAAAGATGAAGTACATTAAGTTACAAGGTAGCATAGAAATATGCTTGAGAAACAAGCTACCCATAACCCCATAGTCTCCAAAACTTGAAGATAATATCCTCCAAAAATAGATAAGTTGCAAGCTTCTGCACACCTTGTTGAAGACGAAAAAAGCACACCTCCACCTCCTACAAGTGGATGAAGATCATCCTTCTCCAAGCTCTTCAGGATCTAATCCAAGTGGATGATATCTTTGTGTACCATAGTCTTTTTATGCTACAATCTGCCCACGAATTTAGTCTATAATGATGCTTTACGTAAAAACTCAACGAAAATCAGATATGTAGCTTTCTGTATTTTTCGGAAATGCCCAATTATGGTTGTTGCCTAGCTTTTGTTGGATTTAAAGCTACCCATATGATCAATTTAACAAGATGTTGCCACATGGCATATTTGTTTTTCAATTCATTAATTGCTTTTCATTAGAATCTGAAAATTAAGGTTTGACATTTAATCCTTCATAAGTTCCAAATAGTCTCATGTCGTATCATTTAATAGCTCTTCATGAATACTTTCACAATAAGCCATAAAAGGTTTTGTTACATTTCTAGCATTTTTTACCATTTTTGTCGAGCCTTTACCCATAATTTGACCAAGTGATATTGACTTCCTTTAACCTATAGGTGGGGTCCCTAGTCGAAGGTTGCCCTATAATCCAATATTCCACTACCATGGAAGTATTCCTCTACCATGGACTACTTACCAGTTAGGAAAAGATATATACAGATTAAGATGAGATTATATTGACATCTGTGACTCATCCCTCTATGTAATGTACCTTGATCATGGCAAGTTGGTATTTCTTAATTATTATAGGATAGGACCTTCTATAAGAAGTGTCTTTTGATAAGCATATAGTGCCATCACCGTTGAAATTGGCACACAAATTGTGTGTATCTTTCAAGAACCTTGATACGAAGTGTCCATGGACATGCATGAGTGACCATGTCAGTTGGGGGTGGAAGACTTCAATTGGAGATATCAACTGAGATGCACGTGGTGCTATGCCTAGTGAGGATAAGCACAAAGCATGTGCATATACTAGTTTGATTAGTGGAGAGCTAGCACCGCTATGAATGTCAGTTAAGTACTAGATTGTGCCCTCTCACTAGGCTAGACAAGATTTCTCAAATATAGTTCTAGTTACAAGGTTACTAGGAGAACTCATCTCTTTGAGCTCCAAAGACTGGCATTGGAAGACTGAGGATCTATGTGATAGTTATAAAGGTGGGGTTCGAATCGATGATGTCAAGGATCAACATTGGGTCTCTGGATGTCGAAAGGCATATGGATAGTCGTTCTTAGGGTTTTTTCATGTTTTGAATGCGATGGTGATATTAGATTTTCCAAGATCTTAACCAATCATGAGATATTGAAAGTCACATGAAATCTAAGATACAAGAGGGTTTCCTTTGTGTCCATAATATCACCTTCCCCTCAACAACGAGTTCCACGAGAAGTCTCCAGGTGACCTTAAGATCTTCTAGGACTTGAATCTTCATAGCTCATCATCTTGTAGAGTTCCTAGTATGTGATACTAGAACACGATGATGATGCGTATCCACAATGAAATTGGAATGTGTTTGTAGTATCTCTATGTGTAAAATCAAGTGCACGATTCTCATCAAGGTAGCCCCGTTTCACGTACCGGAAGGATAAGGTACCTTATCCGCTTCGGTTCGGTTCGTCATCGAACCTTACATCTGGTTCGTCTCAGTCATTCACGGTATCTTAAAGAGCCTTTTTCTCATGTTTTCAAGCTCTTGAAAGAGCCTTTTTATGAGGTTTCAAGGTAGGAATGATGGTCAATCTCACCAATTTCATGGTCTAGTAGCCTTATTTTTGTAACTCCTTACATTTAACATTATGTTAGGGTTTACTTGTAATATGCATAATGAATGATGATCCATCTATGACAATATAAAACATCTATTGTATTTATTATATCCTTCATCTTTTTAATGTGCTTATTTAAAATTCAAATGTGGAAAAAAAGGGTCGCCTCTCCCTCTCCCTCTCCCTCTCCCTCTCCCTCTCCCTCTCCCTCTCCCTCTCCCTCTCCCTCTCCCTCTCCCTCTCCCTCTCCCTCTCCCTCTCCCTCTCCCTCTCCCTCTCCCTCTCCCTCTCCCTCTCCCTCTCCCTCTCCCTCTCCCTCTCCCTCTCCCTCTCCCTCTCCCTCTCCCTCTCCCTCTCCCTCTCCCTCTCCCTCTCCCTCTCCCTCTCCCTCTCTCTCTCTCTCTCTCTCTCTCTCTCTCTCTCTCTCTCTCTCTCTCTCTCTCTCTCTCTCTCTCTCTCTCTCTCTCTCTCTCTCTCTCTCTCGCTCGCGCGACAGTTTGGGCCCCAGGCCTCACAGTCACCCAGTGGAGTGCAATTGAGAGGCTACAGGTACGTATGATCTCGCGACTATTTCGCAGAAAACAGTCAGTGCCACATGACATCATCAGGGCAGAGCTAGCTGCACCACCCATGGTAGTAGATGCACTATTCCAGACCATCTGCTTTATTCAGAGGATGAGGGAGCTCCCTACAGACAGACTCACACACAGAGCTTTTGAGGCATCTATACAGATATCAGAGTCAGGATATGAGAGAGCTTGGTACACTCAGGTTAGAGTTTGGTTTGATAGTCATGGACTTGATATGGACAGATTGCCTCCTTTTCAATATGACCCAGACTCACCTCACATCCATCTCTCCCGTCGTGAGAGGAATGTTGTTCTCAGACAGGATCTCTGGAAGCTCTACATTAGTCAGACATGGGACACACCACACATGGGATCGAGACTATCGCACTACCGAGACCAGTTCTTAGACATACTAGCAGACGGTTTCATCCAGCGACCACGCTACATGGATACTTACATGCCTCATAGCTCGAGGGTAGCGATTGGCAAGTTGAGAGAAGACATTCCCAAAGACCAGCAGATATGAAGGGTATGTAGAGTAGAGATCGAGGATGAGGAGCACTTTGTATGCAGATGTAGCGCATATGATGACATCAGAGGAAGATATGAGACTCTATTTACAGGGCAGCCCACCCTCCGAGAGATCATGGACTCTAGAGACCAGAGACAGCTCGGGCGATTCATACTAGAGATACAGAGTCACAGAGATTCCCTACTCCAGCCTATTATAGCAGCCCATACAAGAGGGAGACAGAGTCACCTCACTGACTTCTTTATTCCGCGACGTGCAGCAGCCCTCCCCCCCTCATCTCACACACCGAGAGGGGTGACTCTTCAGCAGGCTCAAACCTCTCGAGCTAGGAGACGACCCGTGCTATAGGATATCGGGCCCCGAGACTTCACCGACACCAGATTGCGGAGATCCACGCTCGTGACCATCGGGCCATGGAGGAGAGACGATCCCAGATGATGTCTGATCCCATTGCAGCCATCAAGGTAGCCCTGACTCCACCACCACCTATGTATCACATCTTACACCCGCCCACTAGCACATGATGGAGCTAGTTAGTTGTTTCAGATGCACTCTCATGCTTGTTGTACTACCCTTTTGCATATAGACTATCATAGATATCGCACTCCATACACCCCCACTTTCATGGGTATCTCCACATGCATACTACGGAGATCTGTATCAGCTTTACCAGTTTTTTCAGCACTTTTATCTTTTTCGATTGACAGAAGATTCACCCATGTACATCGATTTGTCTCATAGGCCGAGTTCGGCCTCCTAATAGACGTAAAAACATTTTCTTTCTTTTTCTTTTCTTTTCTTCTCTCTCTCTCTCTCTCTCTCTCTCTCTCTCTCTCTCTCTCTCTCTCTCTCTCTCTCTCTCTCTCTCTCTCTCTCTCTCTCTCTCTCTCTCTCTCTCTCTCACATAGATATCGCACTCCATACACCCCCCCATTTTCATGGGTATCTCCACATGCATACTACTGAGATCTATACCAGCTTTACCAGTTTTTTCTCAGCACTTTTATCTTTTCTGATTGACAGAAGATACACCCATGTACATCGATTTGTCTCATAGGCCGAGTTCGGCCTCCTAATAGACGTAAAAACACTTTCTTTCTCTCTCTCTCTCTCTCTCTCTCTCTCTCTCTCTCTCTCTCTCTCTCTCTCTCTCTCTCTCTCTCTCTCTCTCTCTCTCTCTCTCTCTCTCTCTCTCTCTCTCTCTCTCTCTCTCTCTCTCTCTCTCTCTCTCTCTCTCTCTCTCTCTCTCTTTTTGAGAGGTTGGAAGAGGTGCGCAAAGGCAAAGACATCATTATGCTCACAGAGACAAATGAGATCCCGGACCGGGGCCTACCTCGAGTTCACGGTTTCCGGTGGGAGTCCACATACAGAGTGTACACGTAAGCACACCACCAGAGGAGCAGGAGGAGTAGCCATACTCTTCAGAGATGGACTTCAGAGCAGGATACAGATAGTCACACGTGATTCACAAGCCAGATATCTTTGGATTCGACTCTAGCTCTCACAGGAGCGAATCATCTTCATAGCTTTATGCTACTTTGCTCCTTGTAGCTCGCGATTCGCTATCATAGATCGAGAGGAGGACTCACCATACACTTGCTTGTCAGAAGAAGTGTGAGATATTTGACCCAGAAGACCCACAGATACTACGTACCATAGAGGATGAGTCTACAGCTCGAGCTTCAGCTGACTCTACACACTCATTATGGCACTCACTTACTCAGACTAGGCTCTCGACATAATCTCGTTATCTATAACGAGATGGCTCAGTGGCCTACCTCAGGAGGATTGACATGCATACCACACTCAATCACAGATGGCAGGGGGAGTTCAGTAGATTACATCATGGGATCTAGAGAGGCCATTCACCTACTTACCTCATTCACCATCCCACCCATACCCATTGGGGCCGATCACGCATACCTCGCGCTCTCCCTCAAGGGAGACATCCCTACACGCACACCCGCAGCACGCATCCCACACACCACCATCCACTTCACACACGAGCTAGCTCACATATATGCAGCCCAAGTGGAGAAGGGTCTTCTCTTGCTTCACCCTGACACTCCACTATCCCTACTCACATCACAGATAGCATCAGTTCTTCAGACATCCGCCATCAGCTCCTTCCCACACACCATTCATTCTGGTCACACACCTCCTCCTGGAACTATGCCACAACATCGTTGGTATGATGAGGAATGCAGAGATACTTACCGCCGACTACCAGCTCAGCGAGCATTGGGAGAGATCACAGAGAGACGGGCCACGGGACGGATGAAGACTCACACGTCGGAAAAGGCGAGCCTTTGAGGAGGCACAAGTGCTTGAGCTATACCATCTCTTTATGAGTATGGACAGTGCCGCAGCATGGCGTACCCTACGAGAGCCACGCCCGACCATACCTATTGGGGACCTACACACATGGCATGATTATGCTCAGAGGTTATATGAGGTGCCTGGGCAGCCTCCCATTCCCAGCCACTTGAGCCTCGTCCTACTAGTTCTTCTCTTTTCACAGCAAAGATGGTTGAGAGGGACATAGGACTACTGCGACATGGACGTTCGACAGACCATACGGGATTGCAGAGAGAGCATCTCATATATGGAGCCTCCACTATAGCCCCGTTGATTGCACATGCCTTCAACCGGGCTATAGCGGAGCCTGGAGGGCTTCCCAGAGGAGTGGGCTAGGCACACCATTGTGCCTATCCACAAATCTGGAGACACCCTGTACCCAAGGAATTACAGGACAATCATGATTGGCCACACCATGGCCAAACTATACGGTGCCATACTTGAGGCAGAGCTCAGCTCATGTGCAGAGACTGAGGGGCTACGAGCACGAGGCCAGGCAGGTTTTCGGCGAGCTTTCTCTACTATTGATCACATCTTCATTTTGTGCTGCCTCATTGACGAGGCAAGGGTATCCACAAATCTGGCGACACCCTGTACCCAAGGAATTACAGGACCATCATGATTGGCCACACCATGGCCAAACTATACGGTGCCATACTTGAGGCAGAGCTCAGCTCATGTGCAGAGACTGAGGGGCTACGAGCACGAGGCCAGGCAGGTTTTCGGCGAGCTTTCTCTACTATTGATCGCATCTTCATTTTGCGCTGCCTCATTGACGAGGCAAGGGTGCAGAAGAAGAGACTATATTGCTGCTGTGTGGACTTCCGCAAAGCTTTTGATACAGTGCCACGAGAGAGGCTCTTCCAACGCCTTCAGAGCTTGGGAGTACCATCAGGGATGATTTGGGCCATCTATGCACTCTATGAGCAGGTGACTGGGAGAGTACAGTGTCCAGGAGGTATGTCTGAGGCCATTGCTAGCACCATCGGTGTTAAGCAAGGTTGCCTGCTCTCTCCCACTCTATTTGGTCTCTACATCGATGAGATTGAGGACTACATTCTCCGAGCTGGAGGAGAGAGTGCAGACCTCGCAGGTACACCTGTCCACATTTTATTATATGCCCATGACATTGTCTTGATTTCAGAGTCACCCGAGGGATTACACCGCCACTTGGATGCCCTCGATGAGTTTTGTACACAGAGGGGCTTGAAAGTAAACCTTGGCAAGACCAAGGTCATGATCTTCCACACCTCCCCCATGGTGAGGAATGGAGCAGGATTCACAACCGGCGGTGGACAGATTGAGGTGGTCACTTCCTATGTCTACCTCGGAGTCACATTCACGAGCTTACCTCGCCCCTTCAGCATGAGACAGTCAACCACCGATAGACTCACACGAGGATATGAAGCTTTAGCCATGTTAGAGCGGAGATGTCACCAGGTCCCAGGAACACTTCCAGGAACCCCGCACGAAGGGATGGCTATTTGACACACTAGTCCGACCAGC